>VOQK01031033.1:15095-26276 GCA_015052645.1 Benitochromis conjunctus
CCTGTCCCCCAGTGAATTGCGGGAACTAAATCCTTACCTTTAGATTTTCATAGTAGCTTCCTGTTTTTAGGGGTTCCTGTATGTCTTTAAAGGTTTGTGTATTTTGTTTTAAATGAATGATTATATTTTTTATTATCATATTTATGACTTCTGCTGCGTTTGATCTGTCATTCCTCTTAATTATCATTTTTTTCAGAGTTTCATTAAGGATATAATCTGTTGCAACTTTTTCTTCAGTCATGTCTTTCCTTTTAAAATCCTCAGAGTTTCCTGGTACAACCTTTGTATCCTGCTCAGCAAATTGTACTCTTATTTTTGGCTTGGCGCCACGGGGTTTTGCTGGTGGTGATTTGGCTTTGCCAGCGCATGTTTCTGTTTTTGTGGTCTTTTCTGAAGCCTTTCTTGGTGTCTGTTGCTCTGTCTTTGGTAACGTCTCAAAATATTGTTCTTTTTGCATCTTTGCTGCCGGATCACCAAGTTGTGCTCCTAATTTTGGCTTGGTGCCACAGGCTTTTGCTTTGACAATGTCCACAGAATCCTTTGTAGGATCTTTTAGCTGTACCTCATTCACTTCTGATGGTTTGGCCTTCCTAACACATGGGTTTGTTTTTCTGGTACCCTCTGGAGCCACTTCAAGTCGTTCTTGTGATTTTGCCCTGTTAGGACATCTTTTTGCTCTTGTGGCTTTTGGAATTTCCTTTGTTGCCTTCGGTTTCGTCACTGGAAATTGTTCTGTCGACTTAGTCCTGGTAGCACTGCTGTCTTGAGATTCTCTTCTGGTACTGTCAGGAGGCGGCTTTTCTTCAGGATTGTTTGGATTTCTCTGCGCCGCTTTCTTTAGTTTCTGTTTCGTTTGGTTTTCTTTCTGCTTTCCTTCTGTTAAATCAGGAAATCTGGGCTTTGTTAATACTTTAGTGCACTCCATTGTTTAGCTTGCGTGGTCTCCCTCTCCCAGCCATGATAGTCTAATGATGAATGAAATTTGTCTGGCAAGATCAATCCTTAGCGTCCTTTTATTGTATGAGAACACACCCCTTTGCTTTGCGACATCCTGCCCTTGGGCTGATTCAGCCTTTGAGGTATTCTGACTCACCGGATGTAGACTGTGAGTGAAAACTTTTCCACAGGTCCTATTCCACATCCTCCTCACTTACGCTGTGCTGTGTGTATTGTGTAATAGCACAATCAGTTGGTGAGGGCTGGGCTTGTTACTTCCTGGATGAGGCTATATCCTTCAAAGGTGCTGACACAACACTGTGGCTGCAAGTTTCTAAACTTGATCTTTGTTTGAAATTCGTATCAGTTGCTCTTTTATTTCTATATCAATAGCTACACCTTGTGGATAAAAACGTGTAATGCAGAGATTGTGTCATATTTTAAGGATCTGAAAGTTCAACACAGCTGTTGCGCTCACATCTTTACAACTCACACAATCTGGAAAAAAAAAACTCAAAGGCAGCGCGTTTTGGTTGAAATATGTTTAATGTTACAAAGAGGCTCATGCCATCTTACAATAAGGTGCTATAGCTTATGCCAATTTAAACTACAAGTGCAAAATTAGCAAAATGCCAATCAAAGTGCTTTAAGAGTCCACACATGGACTAGAGTCCTGGGAGGACAGTTTTTCTTTTTTTGTTTGAAGTTCTTTTTAAAGCTTAAACAGAACAAATTCTCTACTACTCCACTACACAGAAGGACATAGTTATTTATGACTTCTTGCCCCTAGAGAGCACCATATAGTTGCAAACAAACACTAAAAGCAGGACAACATATAGTATCATGTAAAGAGATCAGAACCTGCACTCGATTGAACTAGAGAGGTGATGGGTTGCAGTATCTCTAATTATTTGATGTCTGAATAGCACAGAATGGTGTTTCCATGACCCAAATCAACAGTGCACACATTTGAAACATTTTGACGTTACACTGTACTTGATGGTAATCTAACCACTGAAATGGAACCAGGAGTGCTGCCTCAAGGACTAAAGATCTAAGTGTTTTTCTTTCCTTCGAATGCTTTTGCGATGCATTGTGATGATTAACCAGTCTTTAATTATTAAGTTGAAGTAGCCAATTCTAGGATGAAGTTGGATGACTGATGTCCTGCCTTGGGAGACCTTGGGGTCGGCAGAGTAGCACAACATTCATTTGTTCCTCTGGGCCTTCTGGGCAGACTTGGTGACTTTACCAGTAGTGGAGACCTTTTTCTCCACACCTTTAATCACGCCGACAGCCACAGTCTGACGCATGTCACGCACCGCAAAACGACCTGCAAAGTGAAAAAGAATAAAAGACGTTTGAGTTCGTCATAGAATATGGCATGACTTCAAAGTGGAGCCACAATGCCTTTTGATGAGGGAAGCTCTTGAAATTCTATGAATTACTTGAACTCACCAAGGGGAGGGTACTCCGAGAAGCTCTCAACACACATTGGTTTGCCAGGAATCATATCTACAATTGCAGCATCTCCAGATTTGAGGGATTTAGGGTTGTCCTCCAGCTTCTTGCCAGAGCGGCGATCAATCTTTTCTTTGAGTTCTGCAAACTTGCAGGCAATGTGAGCAGTGTGACAGTCCAGCACGGGAGCATAACCTGCACTGATCTGGCCTGGGTGGTTGAGAATGATCACCTGCAAAGCAAAGGGACAACATCAGTGCCTTATTAACAAGAAAAAATTTTTTTCTTGTTTTGTTTTGTTTTTTTAATTGTTAGTTTTTCTGCTGTCGTCTTATTTGAACACGTTGAGAATATAAATAGTTCTGACATGAGATGGAGATGACTTTGTTAAATTATGTGCTCGTTTTACTATAAATGGATCTTTTACATCTAAATCTTGTATCTACCTGAGCAGTGAAGTTGGCAGCTTCCTGTGGTGGGTCATTCTTGCTGTCGCCAGCAACATTGCCACGGCGAATATCCTTGACAGACACGTTCTTGACATTAAAGCCAACGTTGTCACCGGGTAGGGCCTCGCTCAGTGCCTCGTGGTGCATTTCTACAGACTTCACCTCAGTTGTCACATTGACGGGGGCAAATGTCACCACCATTCCAGGCTTCAGTAATCCCGTTTCCACACGACCTACGGGGACTGTTCCAATTCCTGCAAAAGAGGTCAGAGTAAAGGAAACATCAAAGTGTTTCAGTTCTCTACTGAAAAGGGTATCTGGTTTTCCATGTTTTAAAATGTCACAACTATCCTTTATTCCCAAAGCATCGTAAAATTTTATCCATATGTTATTCATACACCACTTGCCTCCTATCTTGTAGACATCCTGCAGGGGAAGACGTAGAGGCTTGTCTGTTGGACGGGTGGGGGGCTGGATGGCATCCAGAGCCTCCAGTAGTGTGGTTCCTGAAGCATTACCTTCCTTCCTATTTATTTTCCATCCCTTAAACCATGTCATCTAGAGGAAAGAAGGAAAAAATAATAATACACAATTTTATACAGCAATAATTATAATTCTAAATTAAAATAATAACAGAAAATTTCATTGGTTTCTTAACCTGCAGGACATTTTCAGTCACTTTTTAAATGAATGAATCTTGATCTTATGAACAAGCTAAATTAACTAGCAGAAAGTTGCATTTAATTTTTTTCCCTAGCTCCCACTACTATGATTCATGTTGAAGAAAAATACCTCTCATTTAAAAATATCTATAGCAGTTGAAAGGGAAATTATGGAAAAAGTTCCCTTTAGATTCTTTGGCAGGTCTTATTTGAGTTGGTCCAACAGCTATATTGAGCTACAGCTTTCTATCCACAGCACCAGTCAAACAAATGAATATTCAAATGATGGGCCACATTCTTCTTATAGCATTTGCATAACTATCCTTTGTTTTACTACTTACATTGGGGCTGGGCTCAAGCATGTTGTCTCCGTTCCAGCCTGAAATTGGTACAAAGGCAACTGTGTCAGGATTGTAGCCAATCTTCTTGATGTAGGTGCTCACTTCCTTCACAATCTCCTCGTAACGTTTCTGGCTGTAGTTTGGCTCCGTAGAGTCCATCTTGTTGATGCCTACAATGAGCTGCTTCACTCCTAGAGTGTAGGCCAGGAGGGCATGCTCACGGGTCTGTCCATTCTTGGAAATACCTGCCTCGAACTCTCCCACGCCAGCCGCCACAATCAGCACAGCACAGTCTGCCTAAAAATGCAATAGATCCACCTTTAGTAGGGGTTCCTCAGTAACTTTGAAATACTACCACTATTGGATGCTACTTTAATGTTAGTATTTCTTATTAGTAGCTATTAATACTGTAATAATTTCTACACAAAAATAAACACCTACTATAGTCACTAATGTCAACTGAAATACTTAAATGTAATAGCACATGATGCATTCTTGTGTACACAAGCTTGCAAAAGCACCTTAAAACATGCATTATAGAATCTAATACACTTCATAGTGGCCTAGCATCCTCATGTTACACACCTGAGAGGTCCCAGTGATCATGTTCTTGATGAAGTCCCTGTGACCCGGGGCATCGATGATCGTCACGTAGTATTTACTAGTTTCAAACTTCCACAGTGAGATGTCGATAGTAATGCCACGCTCCCTTTCTGCTTTCAGCTTGTCCAGCACCCAGGCATACTTGAACGATCCTTTCCCCATCTGGGACACAAGAAATACTAACCTTCAAGACTTTTTTTGCAAACATTTTTAATCTCTTCTAAATTATATAAAACTCAAACAGCTCCTATTGTGTTCATTTCTATTTGATGTGCATGGCTTCTGCCTTAACATGCAAGAAGAACAGCTGCCTATTAAAGAGGTCATCTTCCTCTCCTCTCTTCTTACCTCAGCAGCTTCCTTTTCAAACTTCTCGATGGTCCTCTTGTCAATGCCTCCGCACTTGTAGATAAGGTGGCCTGTGGTGGTGGACTTGCCAGAGTCCACGTGGCCAATCACCACAATGTTGATGTGGAGTTTCTCCTTTCCCATGATGACTGGAGCTGGCAGAGGCAATCTGTCTGCTAAAGCCAGGGTTAAGTTACAGTCAGGAAGCGAAGTATTCATGCACTGGTTGTTGTGACTGTGAATAACATATTCTTTGATGGTGGAAAATAGTCCAAACTTGTTTGTGTAACTAAACACCATAGGGTTCAATGGACACTGCAACAAGTATTGCTATTGTGTGGCTCTGTGGAAAAATGCTGGAGTGGGAATGTCAGCTGGTGCAGGGAGAATTTGTAATTACATTAAAATACTGCTCAAGGGAGGAAAGTGAAACCAACTTGGGCTCAGATTTGCTAAACTGAAGGCTCTTGATTGTCAGTACGTGTTTCCTTTAGCATCTCAGAAGACTAGGGAGGGTATCAGTGAAATGCACAGAACACACAACACTCCTCCCTCTCCCTCCATCCATCCACACCCCTGCTCTCCTCTTTCACATCCACATGCTTCTCCTGTTCTCACCACTCTGGTGTGCACCAACACATCCAGCAGGTAGCTCAGATGATATTTCACAGCACCATCCTCTTTTTCACAGCCACAGACTCAGTACAGCTTCCCTCCCAGCCAGAATCCACCATTTTGTCAGGTCTAGTCTACTAACAGTGTAGCAGCCATTACTCAGACACTGCAGTGCACTGTGCACAGGTTAACGCAAAGGGAAGCGGGCACTGTTAATAACTCTGCGGGGGTTGACGGGGTGATGACCCTGAACGTTAGGCTTCACACATGCACTGCAAAGTTCAGTTTAACCAAACCCGTGAGATATATTTAGTCTGAATGTACTCTGCAGCAGGATGAACGACAAGTAGCTTAACCCAAATGTAATATGTATCCCCACATGATCTTGCTCAGGTGAACTTAGTGCAAGGACAGACATTTAAATGCGCGCGTTTAACTCATCCTTCACAGATAACGTCACGGCGGCTGCCGCAGTGCGCTTTCACTTCTAAATGATGGTTTAAAAAAAAAAAAGAACCCAAAGACACAGCGGGCATAGCCTCGGAAAAATCTAAAGTATTGCAGTAAATCTAATGTCTGAAGGAATTAACGGAAATGTCTACCCTCCGCCATGTTCTGCCATCTGCCCGCTTACTGAAGCCTGGATGCGCATAAACTACCAGCCGCCTGTCCTCTTCTCTGCATCACATTATTCTCAATACACAGAACCGCTAAACATAAAAACAGGCCCGGATAATTTATTACTGGCATCAAAAAATACATTAAAATAAGTCCTCTTCATGCGTTATATCGTGTACTGCGTCGTACCTGAGAGCTGACCGGTGTCAGGTTGGCTGCAGGCGCGGATAGGCTGAGGAGAGACGCTGATCCGGTTATAGCTCGCAGGACAGGCGGGGGGTGTTGCGTAATTGCGCGCACCCGCCGTTGCACAGCATCACAACGACAAGTTACCGTAAACGAGTTTATTATAGGGCACAAATATCAGCATCCACTGTCGGACACACCGGCGAGTTAATATGCTCTTTAATGTCTCCAGAGAGCGTCACTGATCAGTAATTCCCGACGCATAAATTAATCGTGGCTTCTCAGGGAAGGAAAACGGGCATTTAAAATTCAAGACTTCGCATTCATTAATAATTGGCATATACATAAATAAGGTAGTCGTCGTTATTGTTGCTCTTCTATCATTAGCTGACTTTGAGATATCAGGAATGAATGACGGCTCATAAAGGTTTGCAGTGAGCAGCAGGTGAAGGGCTCACCTTTCCAGACGCTCTCTAGTTGGATTAAAAGTAGCCTTATGTGATTAACGTCTCTGCCAATTATGGCAAAGTGCAGTGGCATTAAAAACTAGCAGTTAAACATACAGGAGTTAAGTGATATTTCCATGTTTTCATGGACTTATATTTAGTTAAGCAGTAGCCCTTTTTAAGGACAATTGTGTGACTATAGAGAATTGACTTACTGGGTGCAGGAATTGAGGGTTAAACCTACAGAAAACAGTTAACCTGAGCACTGACCTGACTAATTTGTTTACCATTTATTTGAATTTATTTGAAAGGTGTTCTAGGAGATAAAGAAATAATAACCCCACACAAGATCTGATTTGCACATATAAAGTCTTTATACGACAGCGATTTGAAACATTTCTCTCAAATGTTTTGAAAGAGGAAGTTTACAATGATTTTTACTCAGTACACTTTAGTCCCTTTATTCTCTGTTTAAACAAAGCATTATAACAACTGAAATGAATGAAGGCAGTAACAAAAAGAACTAAAAAGAATGATCCTGCATTGCTGGTCCCTTTTAAACTGAAGCAGTAAGGCACATTATAAATATTCAGAAATTTCAAAGACAAAATGTTAACCTTACAGCTTGGATTTACCTCTTTATTGTGATTATGTACAATTTTCTTTCATACATAATGTGTAATATGCGTGTGCAAATTTGATGAAAAAAATAAATCAGTCGTTGACACTGAAAGAAAGTGATCGCCACACTGACACTTAAAACTAGAGGAAATATGCCTCCATGTGAAAAGATTAATCAAACTATAAAAAGTAAACAAACGTCTCTTTAAATCCTTGTAAAATTTAAGATACCTGAGAATTCAGGGAATAATTCGAAGCCATGTCCCTTTATTAATAAGGTACCAAAAGCATGGTATCTTAGTGTTAAGACTGGAAAGATCATAACCCGTGTGACCAAGTTAAATCCTGCTATCTCAAGAGTTGGCCTGCAAACCTGAAAACTCCACATACTGCACCGTATTACAAGTAATCATTACAAAATAAATTACATTTATCTAAGAAAAAAAAAAAAAGGATAAAATGCTTGAAAATCATTAAGGAGACTTTGTTGTAAGGCATCATCCCTAACGAAAAAGTGTACACTGTGTAGTCACAATGCTGAATTTAAATTTAAAAAATAAAATGATCACAACTGTGTCTAGTTTGGGATTTTTTTAAATTCACTAAAATGCTCACTGTCACTTCATCATGGGTTACAAAGTAACAGATTTTTATGTCATCCCAAAGTTAACACACAAGTGAATGGGGGGAAAAAATCCTTATGGCGGGCACTGGTTTGTACTGGACGAGGCATTTCGAACTGTCCCTTCTGTAACCACTGTTAATTTTGCATTGGAGGGTTGGATCCACAAAATTAACTACAGAGGAATGATTTCTTCCATAGCTTATTTATCATGATTTAACATCTGTAAATATCAAAGTTGATTTACATTAGCTGACCTTTGTAGTTAGTTATGAAGCTGCAGGCTGTATAACTAACTGGCTACATCTCATTGCCCCCTCCCACATACCAGCAAGCCTGTTTGGCTTCATAATGACAGCCTCCTCTGATTCTTCTTGGGGATGCATATGTTTATTTCTTCCTCTGAGAAATAATATATTTGAGTAGGTACAGCTACAACAGTCTTTTTTTTTTCCTTTTTTTAAATCACTAACGTTAGGCTCTGTACCCACAGCCACATTAAAGCACATCTTTCCAAGGTATCATGGCTGTTACACACTTATTTGACCATAATGAATACAGCTGGAACACATCTCTCCCTTAAACTACCCACCGAATGAGCCCATGTTTGAAACTTGCCCACTGGACAAATCTGAATATCTAAGCCAAAAGGGTCTCTTGCCTCAGTCTGCATGAGAAAAGGATGTGTGGACAGCCCAGGACTGCACTGTTCCTTTACCAAATGTAGCGTAGAAGATTGCCCCAAACAGGTCGATGGCAGCAGCAATGTAGAAAACAATCTGCCATTCTTCGATGGTGTTCTAGAGGACCATAGGCACAGTTAGTGTTAACGTACAGAAAAGGCCTTATTCGATTAAATGCCAATACTAAGCTGTTTTATTGTTATGTGCGTGGTGTAAAATAATTACATATGATGATTACATTTAATAACACAGCTGTCAGTGTCAGGTTTTTTTTGTTAGATCATCATTGGAAAACATAATTGTGCAGTATGTTAAGTTAACGCAGGCAGATGTTTGTTCTGAAACCAAAGCCCTCATTTGAAACTGTATGTACAGGTTTAACATCATTTTGATGAACTGACTGAACACAGCATGCAGGTGTGTAGTTTCCTGGGCACTTTTTGGGGCTCTACTCCTGTCTGTTTAGAGACGAGATAAAACAAAGTGGGCAAATGTAACACTGACAGTTACTTTTCTAGGACTATTGGTGCCCCCTGGTGGCCAAATCTAAATATGTTAATCCTGTCCTGACTAAACCAATTACAGAGGAAATGGAGCATTATGCTAAAGTAAGGATACCATCTGTCAGGACACCCAGAGTGTCCTCATTTTGTATGAAGCAGCAGCACATTACATATTAAAATCCAATAAAGTTTACTGCTACCATTCATTACCTCTTTACTCGCAGCTGTAAAGATACTTAGTAATCTACGTGTATGTTTAATCCAGACTCCAGTCTTTACTTTTGACACACAAAAAAAAAAGGACTGGTTAGTTACATCGTTGCTGTGCATGTGTTTCTTACCTGCCGAGTCAGAGCTCTTGCTATGACTGGTCCCACCATGCCAGGGATGGTGGCAAAGGTGTTGGTGATTCCTAGGAGAATACCAGCATATCTAAAGAGATAAATAAAGAGTAATAAACCTGATGAAAGCACTATGTAGTACATAATGTTGCTACACTGATAATGAAATTTGATTATATTTATAAAAAGAAATATCCTTGAATTATCTCATGGTCTATGTTGATGCCTAAAATTATTATTTTGATAACAAAAAGGCCAGAGGGAAGCTTCAATATGTCAAAAATATCTAAACCCGAAGATACCGGATTACGCATATTTACACCATTTATAACCATCATCTCTCATCTTCACAATTGAAAGGATTCAAAATGCAAATGACTGAATTATTATTATCCAACAGTTTTCTGAGGTGTTATTCTTACGAAGGAGCAATGTCAAGGTGGTTGATGTTGAAGCCAGATGCCGACACTCCTCCGAAAGAAGAGGAGATGGTGAGGAAGGTCACAGCCAAGGTGTAGTCACAGCCTGTATAACCTGCTGCCACCAGGAACACTGCTGGCCCAATCATCCCTACGGAAACACAACAACTGTGAAGTAGCAATACTGATAATATTTTTGATGCCTAGAGCCTGCAATCAGTGAAAAAAAAATCAATGATTCAGCAGTGACTGTCATGAATTACCAATGACGGAGAAGGACTTCCTGACAATGACAGTGCGGTATCCCCGGGTTTCTCGCAGATAGTCGGCAATTTGGCCGCTCAGCACAGCGACCACAGCGCATCCCAAGTAAGGCAGAGCCGACAGAAAACCATTCTGTTGGGAACAGACGATTAACATTCATCTCATTACTGGGAGACTTTATTTTTTTACTTTTTCATGTACTCTCGGAAGAGAACGATTAACCAAGGATGCTGAATGTTTTAGTATTGCTTAAGTATTAGTCATTTCTATTTTACTGGTTCATCTCCCTGGAGCTCTAAACAAACTAACCCTTTGTCCCAAGCTTAAAGGGGATCTATCAGGTATGTACTAGTATGTACTATTACAGTTATGGCTTTTCCTATGAAACATGGCTAAAATAAAGAGGTTAATGTTTGTATATACAATCCCTGTGCTCAAAAGGCTCCATAAGGGCTTCATATAAATAATATAGGTAATTTTTAACTATGACTCATACTCTACTCGAGTTCCAGAATTAAATAAAATAAAATAAAATAAAAATATCAGCTTAAAATGAGTGCAAGTCCTCTTTAAAGTCACTCTGGTATTTATTTAACCTAACATGGTTTCTCACCTGCTGTATGCTAAATCCCAGGATGTCACTCATGTAGGTTGGCAGCAGAGTGAGGAGGGTGTAGAAGGTCCAGTTGTAAGAGAAGTGAGCCACAACAATGGCCCACAACGGCATCGATGTCACTATGGCTTGCCAGGGGATGTGGCTCGCCGAGGTGGACAGCTGGGCCAAAGCAGGTGTAGAAGTAGGATGAAGAAATAACAGAAGAACTTCATTAGAATTTCTTCGATAACACGTCTGAAACAACCCTGATGTTCACCGAAGACTAATGAAAAGATGAAGCTGCGCAAAAACGTCACTGCTGTCCTGCTTAAGGTTGTGACAATACTATTTAAATGTGTGACTCCATGTTTAATTAAAGAATAAAATAAAATGTGGAACTAATAATTATTAAGGATATACTTTTTTTTTTTTTTTTTTTTTCTTTTTTTCCAATATTTTTTTTAATTA
>VOQK01031034.1:0-16597 GCA_015052645.1 Benitochromis conjunctus
AACATGAATTTTGAAGGGTTGAACTTAGGTAACCTCATATGCATGTTTTCAGTTCTTTAGGTACTTCCTTCTTTTGTTTTTTCTTTTTTTTTTTTTTTTTTTTTATTGTTTTCTTTTTTTTTTTTTTTTTTTTTTTTTTTTTTTTTTTTTTTTTTTTTTCCCCCCCCCCCCCATGTTTCATGTTGAAACTTGTTTGTTTAGTTTACACATGGCAGGCCCAGTGTAAACAAAGTTAGTTTTTTTTTTTTCACATTTGTCTACAGCGGCACTTTTTCATTTCATTTTGGATTGAAGGCCAGTTAAAAAGAATGTGCATTGCTGTTTGTACGTTGTAAAAATTTGGTGAAATAAAAATAATCAAAAGCCAAGTGTTCGAAACAAAACTGTCTCATTTGCAGTATTTTTGTTTGTTTTTGAGGTAATGGTAAATACTGAAGTGTCTAAATATAGGGCTTAAATGCAACAAATTTAATTTGGATTGAGAAGTTTAAGTGTGGTTGAGTTACACTGTCAGCATAGCTGCTGTAGTATTATAGCTGTTCCGTTTAACATGGTAGGAAATGTTAATTATTTGTGGTGAAAAGTAAAATTGCTCATTTTAAACAGGAGTGTCCCCACGGGAATAACAAAATTCAAGTGTTTTTTTCCATGCGAGTGTTTTTAATATTTCAAGTGATATTCCTCTTTACAAAAAAATTACATGAATTTAGCAATTGAAATCAATTTTCTAAACCATGTAGAAAAGGTGGTTCCCACCAGCACTCTCCCAGTCATTGCTCCCCACCAGGTAATAAAAACCCGTATGTGTGTGTGTGTGTGTGTGTGTGTGTGTGTGTGTGTGTGTGTGTGTGTGTGTGTGTGTGTGTGTGTGTGTGTGTGTGCGTGTGTTCTTTTTTTTTTTGTTGTTGTTGATCTCCCTCGGGTTATTACTGTCTCTGCACACGTGTTGATCAGACTCTGCAGAGCCCTAACTTTGTTCCTTTGGAGAAGTCGTCACTTGATGATCAGGTAAATTAAAGTTTCATACAAGCTAAAACTATAAACACTGGAGCCTCAGACTATTTGCAAATTCAGGGTTATTTATAGTATGTAATAAGGTTACAGCTTGTATGCAGATTTAGTGCAATGTTTTGCAAATGAGACACAGTAAAACCTGATATGATTTATCAGTCTGAAGAGAGCTAATGATTGTATGCTGCCTGCAAACGTAGACCGTTACTATATCAACACATTTGTTTGTATGTCTGCTGTAGTGAGAGGAGCAGTGGTGAGACTGAATAATATAGACGATCAAGCTGGCATTTCCAGACTTGGTTTATTTGACACTGAGATGCAGTGGGGGTTTGTAAGGCCATGGATAGTAATATGAGCATCAAGACATATGCTGAATTAGAAGGTTTTGTGACTAGCAACTGCAAACAAATGCTTTGCTGGGCTCATATGTCTAATTTCAGTCCTACACACTCTGTCTCTTGTTCATTTGTGTTTCTCCGGGTCACTCACCCTGAGTATGCATGCCTCTCAAGTCCACAGCTGCTACTGGACTAAGATCTGCCTTCTTTTGCAGTCAAGTGGTGTAAATATAGGTTGCCATGGGGACACCATGACACTCAAAGGGTATGCTTACTAGATGCATGTGTGGAGGGAGAACCTGAGTATCCCGGATGTGTGGTGCACACTCTGTGTCTATTGCATAATCAGAGGTGGAAACGTAAGTCTGACTTTTCAAATGTGTGATTACTGGACAAATAGATGAAAGAAATACGCATTTTTCACCTTTATAAAAGAGTAAATCTGATAAGACATGCAACACATAAAACATAGATTGGTGCTCTTTTTTTTAGATTAGCTTTACTGTTTTTTCTCATAAATTAAATGTAAAAGAAGCCCTTTTTAACAGATAAGTAAAATATAAACACTTTGGGCAGTTTTTTCCATAGTGGACAAAAAATGAGAAGAGCATAATCTGTTGTCATATTACTTCTGCACATTGTCTGTGTGTGACTGTTTTTTGAGGCAAGCTTTGGTTGACTTCTCTTCTTTTGAAAAGAAAAGTCTTGAAGGACCTATAATGTCTTATTTTGCACACTTAAGGTTAATGCTAGGGAGTCCTTTGTTCATCCATATTCTCACAATGCATGAAACATCATACTGCATGTAGACCATGTGTTTTTTCACTATTAATCCTCTGCATTCTCACTTGCCTGTTTCCATTAGTCAACTTTAAAGTGTTAGTGATTCAACTGTACACCACAGAAGTATAATCAGGCTTTCTGTCAGTTTGTTGCAGTAGCTCTGTCCTGTGTTACAAGTGTAGGGTGAATGACATGCAGGAACTGAAAAGAAAAGTAGTGTGCCAGGGACCCTGCAGTAGCCTTTCGGCATGTGGGTCACCTGCTCAACCCAGTGAGCTACACTGTAAAATGTGTTTTGATAAAGATGGTTCTGATCGAGGATAATTCAGATCATGCACTAGTATATGTGGATATTGGATGGATAAGATCTTTGAAAGTGGGATCATTTAATCAGTGTTTCCCTGACAAATAAGGATAAATGATACATTCTCAAACCTTTATTTCTCCCATATTTAAGAAAAAAAAGTGAAGGTGGTCTCCAGTGTGTATTCAGTATTATGCAATCTTTTTACCAAACAGTAATAATCTTAACTCTGCCGTACACATTGGCAGTGTTTGCATTTTGTAGTGTAATATGTGTGCCACCATACAAAGTCATGCCTTAACATTCAGTCATGATTTAACCCAAGTGCCTGGATCAAGATTGAGCACGGTTGTATTCAGGTTATGGAGGAGGCAGAGCATATTTTCAAATATTTATTTATGTGCCTTCTGCTCATTTTTTATAGCTGCCCACATGTTCTGATTTCAGATGCACCATAGATTGGAGCCCAGCTGATGCTGACATTTTTTTTTTCCATAATGATTTTTAGAGTGTTAAAATATTCTGACATTGCTGTATAAACCAATATTCCTTTTACATACGTGAATACATTGTTATAGACTTCTTTTTATAAGAAGGAAAACTGATGTGTACTTCTACGCAGAAAGAATTGTGGACAATTTTTTAAAAGAATTTTAATAGAGGCCAGTAAAAGAAATCCATCCTTGTTAATGCTGTTTTGTCAAGTAAAAAGAACTAACAGGTTCTGAAGGTCCGTAAGTAACCTTTTCTGTGTGTGCAGGTGTGTATGTGTGTGAGCATTGTAACTTAGTCCGTCCAGCAGCACTTACTGCCCCCCTGTGCCAGAGCTGGGTTTCCTTTTGCGTTTCGTTCCTTGGTGCTCCTCTACTTTCCCACTCTTTCTCTCTGTTTACGCTCATTCTAACTCTGTGGGAGACTAGGCTTCTTCTAAAGGAGTCTTTGTACACGTTTGAGCGAGGAAAAGCGAGAGAGAGAGAGGGAAAGGGAAATGTTACGGTGAGACAAACAGCAAGCAAAAGAGAGAGGAGGATACTAGCTGCCTGTGTTAAGCCTGGCTAGGACCCAGTCCCACAGTTCTACAGAGCCCTGTGCTGTTTACCTTAAAAGACTTAACGGGAAAATGCAAAAAGTCTCTCACAGTTACAGGTCTGGAAGTCTGCTCTTTCATCACTACACACAATTTGAGGTGTGTGTATAGTCAGAGATTTTCTAGTCAATAATTAGAAGTGACATGCACTGTGATTTGACTCCAAACTCCAAAAAGTGAAACATTCTCATTGCACTGGATAATGAGTCAGTGACTCTATGAGCCCTTTGGGCGAGAGTTGGTTGATAAGTGACGTAGCTGTTAATGGTTAACTTTAGTCAGGTTAGAGTCCACTCCCCGTGCTATGTCCATGTGCAAATGTCCTTCATTTTGCTGCCTTTGAACTGGGGAGGGATAATGTCAAGAATACTGGATTGAACAACTTTGGAGTCTACAATTAAATGCATACACGGATTCCTCGGAGAGTGTGCCGAATCCTTGGGACGAGAGTTATAAACAGTCTGATATATAACACGTTCGGAACACTTAATCAGCACAAGGACTGTTTTTGATGTGAGTGGGATGTTTTCCTTTTGTTATCCAAGGCTAATACTTGAGAGAGTGAGTGTGCGCTTAATCGTGTGGCACTTGTCATTGCTGAGAGAATGACCTGTTTCATTTCTGTCTAATCAGCTGTGTGTGTCAGGGCAAGTACAGTTTATGTTAAGCTGAGGTCAAACACACAAGAAGGAGATTGTCATTGACATCTGTCACAGTGCTCACGAAGGAGCTGTGTGGCTGGAGCTTGTTTTGCATCTGCGTCTGTTTTTTTTTAAATTTGTGATTTTCATAAAAGTATTTTAAAGACATTCAATGATGCGTGGTCTTCACCCTGGCCCATTTCTATATTTCTGTTAAGAAAACAATAAATAAAAACAAGAACATTTCTAATTTTCTCAACGTGTCCGCCTAATTTTATATTTTGTATTACTGTCAATAACATTATTGATTCATAGGTTCAGATATGTTTATACATTCCCCACAAGGGTGGAATAAAAATGGATGAGGGGCGTTGTTTCTGTCATGTTAATTTGCCTTTGGAAAGCTGTTTGACAGCAGGCCTTGATTGTAGGAGTGGCATTAAAGAGGGGAAAGACCAGATAGAATCAACAGCTGCAAAAGGCTCAGTGATCTTGATAACCAAAATAATCATCTTGGCGTGTCTGTAGTTTGTTATGTAATCTTAATGAGGGGAAGGCTGTGTCACAATCAAAAAAAAAAGTCACCATTAGTATTCCGGCTGCCCCTGATGTGGCAGCAGTGGGTTGTATTCATAGCCTGTCATGTTGTGTAACTGAACTTCAGAAAAAACTGTAATGATTCAGAAAAAACAGACGTATTTATAATATATAATTTTTTGAGATAAAAATCAATGCGTCATTCGGAAATTTTAAAGTATTGTATCATATGAAGAGGATGGCCTAAAAATTTTAAAATATTCTTATTTGTGTATCTCTCCAACTGTCATCACCAAGAAGGAGGATGAAGGCCCATGCCCCACCTCCACCACCGGCCCCTCAACCCGCTCCACGCCACATCTTCAGAAGCACTACGCCTGATGGGGGAGGGACATCGGGCACGGAGGCCAAGGAGAACATCCTGAGGTCCACGGTGGATTTACAATTAACGCTGCCGCAGGGGAAGCAGATTTATGTGACTGAGGATGGAGGGTGAGACAAAATAGGGCCACACAAGCACATATCTCACATAGTTTTGATTTGTTCATTTTATTGTCACATGTGTCATGACCAAAAATGTTCTCATTAATCTCATATGTTTTGACTATAAAATGTTCATATATCTGTAACTATTTTGCTGCTCCTGTGCATGTTTTGTTTGCTGTGCCAGTGGGGCCTCTTCAAGGGGTTTCATTCCAATTTCCAACACAAGCTTTGTCCCAGAGAGTCAGTGGCTGACCTGCTATTGCTTGCTGTCCCTAATGAGGTTATCGTCTTTAGGGGAGAACATTGGGAATGTCTCTCTGGTATATAACAATCTTTTAATAACTATAGAGAATGTATCACCATCAGATGCCTCTGTATACTCATCACTAGAAAACTTATGTATCCTATTATTGTCATAGAAGCTTTCTAACATGCAGAACTGCTTGACAGTGCCTAATATAATAGAAGAGGGGCCTGAAAGCTGAAGGCTCTGCCCCCCATTGTACATTTAAATATTTCATGAACCACAAGTAAGCCAACAGCCTGAGAACAAAGTGGTCTATTGGGGTGACACTATGACACTATGAAGGTAAGACCTTGGATGACCTTCTATGTTTAATAGAAGATAGTCATATTATGGTCAATACTGCTTAAAACAGCAGAACCCATTGCTATGACAGACAGATAACCACAAATCATTCATACAAAGGCTCATTCACTATCTCCACCCTAAGATCAAAGTGCAGTCTCCTCTTAGACTTATATCACCTGTTTTATTCTGTAGTGATAGTTAGTTAGTCATTAAATTCAAGGACTAAAAATAGCACATATAGGAATGTGCCAGCACATTGCAACATATCGTTTTATGTTACAATAAAACAAAATGCTTTACGGTTATGGCCTTGGGACTTTTTAGTTTTATGTTTTTTGCACTTAAAAGATAGACTGTCTCATTTAAACACATTCCAGTTATGACTATAGCAGAGATGAAGTAATTCTCTACTTTAAAAATAAGTGACATAGTGGTTGAATAAATGAGATAAAAAGATATGGCATATCTTTCCTTATTAATCCTGTGATTAAGGGAAGGTGTGCCTCAAAAAGGACTCAAAAAGGGAGGAGGATAATCCTTTGCAATCTTAGCAGGAGCACTCCTTTATATTGTGTGATTTAGGACTGTGCAATTGATAAAATGTTATTTTCAAATACAGTTTTTTTCTTTTAGTGTGCAGTTAGCATAGATGCTCCATTTTTATTCGAAAATTCTGTTATTTTCTTTAAAAAGAATTGGAGTTTTGCTCTAGTTGATGCACCTCTGCACCTCTCTTAAAGCACAAACTTATTTCACAAAAGTCGAGTAGTCGTGTTAAATAATCACGATCTCAGTATTTACAAAAATGAACAAGCATTAAGATTTTTGCTATAATCAATCAGCACAAGTGGGACTGTGGATTTATTTTGTAGTATTTAAAAATATTGAAAAATGTATTGGTGCAGATATTGAACTGGACATTGCATTTTTACTGCAGGCATGATAGTATATGTTATTACTGAATTAATACTGTACTGTTATTCAGTTAGTTTTTTTCACTTATGTAGTTTTTATCTGGTTGTGTGTTTTTGTTGTCATGCTCATATTTATATTATTATTACACCTAATATATTATTTTTATGACCGCACGGTCACACTTCATGAATGATCTCGATGCATCCTCGTAATGTAATTTGTCACACTTTAAATATTTATGATAGGTACTTGAAACTACAGCTTAGTATGCTTGACCATAACATGGTTAAAAATGACCCCATGTGAACCAGGGAGGTATATATTCAGTGCTCGAGTAAATCAATAGAAACAGAATAGAGTAAATACTTAGAGGTGGTCATTATTTTTTGGTATGTTTTGTATGAAATGAATCTTGAAAGCACACCGGACACTGGATCTGTTTTTGGTTTTAGTTGCAGTCTGCGTTCGTGTGTTAGTGATTGTCAATGGTGCTCTTTGTAGCAGTATCTCTCTCAGTTCTGTCATCTGATCTCTGTTCCCAGAAAACACTGGAGACTGTTTCTAGGTTTCTTTATGTGAGGATTGACAAGTAGTACTATAGGCCTCCACATGAGCACCGCAATCCAAACAGACACACAAAGCAATGGGCATAAGTGAATAACAAAGGCATTATTTTTCTGTGCTCAGTGCTTTGTCACTACCGTTTTTTTAAAGACTTTTCAGCAATCACCTTACCTTTTAAAGAGCATATACAGTGTGCTATTTTTCAGTCGGTGTTTTGCAATATTAAACAATACCACCGATCTTTGTGGGGTTTTAAAATGGATAAGAACTTTCCCACAAAAAGGTGCCACTATTATACAATCAGCCTCAAATGACTGAGAAGTGTTTGTACAGAAAGAATTAAGATGAAGGCAACGTTTTGACGTTCGTATTTAAATCACTGCTGTTGTCGCTGTATCTGTATATTGTCTGTGGAAATGGCTTAGATCAGAATACCACCCTTTGTTTCTAACAATTTTAAGTGCATCAAGTGAGAGTGTGGCATTGTTTCATTCTGTTCTCTTTAGCTGAGCTAAGCTTCGAAGACTTTGTAACCCTAGCTTTCGTCCTGCCTCTCTTTCTTCTCTTCTCATCTCCTCCTGCATTTCTTTCTTAAACACACACACTTGCACACACACACACTTTCCCTCTCACTCTTATTATCTCTCTCTTTCCCTCTCAGGAAAGCACTGATGGACCTGCTGGTCGAGCTGTGTAGTCGCTACCACCTGAATCCAGCTCTGCACGCTTTGGAGGTTCTGTCTCCTGAGGGCCAGTCTTTGGGCTTCAAGCCCAATGCACTGTTAGGCTCCCTCAACGTGGCCTGTGTGCTTATCAAGGAAAAAGTCTTGGAGGAGAAAGTGGCGCGCAGACCAGCGCCCAAAGTGCCAGAGGTGAGTTGCAGTGGATCCTGAAACCTCGATCTACCTCCTCTTTTTGTCATATGTGCTTTATATGTTGGAGTATAGTGTTACAGCATGTTTAAAACCTGCAAAGGCTTTCTTTTTATGCCTGGCTTGCATTTGTGTTGTTTTGATCGCACAAAGGTTTATGTCATGTTTTCATAAATCAAATGTGCATTCACTGCAAGTCTTATGTAATGCCTGTCCCTCTCTGCCTTTTATCACTGACCACTGGCAGAAAGCATGGCCAGTGAATCCTGTAAGCGCCACTGCTAAGGTAGGAAGCTGGTTGGTATTAAACTGGCCAGCATTTCAGAGTTCCTTATTGGAGTTTATAAACTGATTTTAAGTCTAGTGTGCTTTTTCTGTCTTACTGTCTCTCTCAGTGTTTTATTCTATTCAGCATCAATCTCTTTCTCTCTGCCTTTTCTTGTCTTCTCCTTCACTCTCCTCCTACATTTTGAATATTTGATGAGTACCTTACCTTTAGTTACCATGCATTATTTCTCTGCTCTTCTCAGGGCTCACTGGCTGCTCTCTCTCCCTTTGACCCCACCTGGCCTCAGGCCAGAGGCTGACACTATTTCAGGCAGCCCTGTCAGTCATTGGTCTTCTCTGTTTTATCTCACATCTTCTCATTATGTAACCAATTTGAACTGATCGAATTAAATTGCTTGTTTCGATTGCCAGTGTATTGGATCCAACCAGTAGTCTAATTTGTTAGCCCAACAATAAAGTCTACAGTTAAGAAATCTTTCACAAATGTGTGTGAAATGTGTTTTGTTGTTTTGTTGAATGGGGTGTTCGAAATGTTAGAAACAAAATTCAGTAAAATGCAAACACTGAAAATTAGTATAGTACCTATAAAATTGTTAGAAGTAAGTAATCAGAATCAGAATACTTTATTAATCCCTTAGGAAATTATGTAACTAAACTGATTCACTGAACAATAGTTAAACATAAATAAACTGTTTGTCCCATTTCCCTATGCGCCATACAAAACCTAAACAGAAATTGTTACCAGTAAAATATAAAGTAAAATATATTTCAGTGTAGCACCTTATTTTAATATTACATTATACTATCAGTAACTAGTTTTGGTTGCTAAATTGATTATTCTTGGTTATGAAAAATTGCATTAATTTGTGTCTCCATTTAACCTGCTGATAATCTGCCAGGAGTATTTCAACCATCTATCTAGGGACAATGTTTGCAGAAACATAAAAGTATACCTATGTCACAGACTAAAAATACTGCTGATTTTGGAATACCTATGATCATCAGCCTGAACATTTTCAGATATAATGGGTAAATTATAAAATCTTAGCAGAAACATGTCCTCTTCCACAATTTGCCGATAAGCTTGGCACATTCACGAAAGAGGCTGCCAAGTAGTACTGTGGTATAATTGTTGTTTCTTTTTTCTTTATTATTGAAGTGTCATCCTCTCTGTGTTCTCCTCTACTCTATATATTTGAAAACTGAAATATGCTATTGTACATCAATCAGAAATGTAACTATAATAAGTTATATGTAATATATTGTAGGAAATAAAGCTGACCTTATGGCATCTGTCTTTTACGCTAGCATATTTTATCAGTCAGTTAACTTTGTTGTATTTTTTTCCCTTAACTACATCATCCTTTTTCTTCTTTATTCATCCTTCATTAGCTTTTAATGTCATCCAGCTGTTCGTGTGTCTAATTTTCTCCATCATTTTCCCCTCTCTGTGTATCAGAAAACCGTGCGACTGATGGTGAACTACCATGGCAACCAGAAGGCCGTAGTTCGGGTGAACCCCTTGATATCGCTCCAGGCTCTGATACCAGTCATCTGTGACAAGTGTGAGTTTGACCCTACACGTGTCCTGCTGCTGAAGGATAGCATCAGTCAGCACGAGTTACCGCTGGACAAAACTCTAGCAGAACTCAGGATCAAGGATCTCTACGTACATGATCAGAGGCTAGGTAAGCCTTAACTACCTGACCTTATTTCTCTTTGCGAAATATGTCAAATTTCTGTTACTATTGTTTTCAGAGTAGCACACAAGATGATACAGATCCTAAGCTTTTTTCTTTAGCCTGACTTTTAATGTGGAAATATTTATTAATTAACCTGTGTAATGCTATAATGGAGAAGCTACACTATCTCACAGGCAACACACACATATCACTAAATATTTACGCCGCTACAATGTTTGCAATGGCTACATTGATCACGAAACAGGAGAAGGAAGACAATATGGCATTTTTTGTTTCCGGCGACTCATTTAGTAGTCATTTAAATGGGGAAAAAAAACATCATGCTTGTCAGCAACTCTAAAACAGAAAATATTTCAAACGGAGCACAAGGGTAAACAACAGCCATACTGAATGTGTATTTTTAAGAGCAATCTGAAACTCTTAATCTGGTTCCTTGATAATTATATTTTGTTTTAGATATCGCTGAAATGTTGCAAATCATATACATCTAAGCAGACACAGAATGTCAGATAAGTTTCCTGAGCGTGGCTAAAGTTTGCAGTACTAGTAAGCCCTTCTTCCATGCAGGTTAGCGTCCACGCAGAATGTGGTTACACATCACTTTGATTACATGGTTATATGCCACTTTACTCTGACACCACAGATGTACAACTGCTTCATCAAAGTACTGTGCAACCGTGCTGAATTTTGCATCTGCCAGCTGATTACGCTCCACCTTGCTCAAATGCAACTTTGTAAAACAGAAAGAAAGAGGGTTGGAGCCCTCTGTCTGTGCTGTAACCCCACAAAGCATTTTTTTGACAGACCACTACTAGAAGATATAGGGTATGTTCAAAATTGTATGAATTTTTAAAAGATAAAATAATGCTTTGCTGTGCTGAATAAAACTATCTTGTAAAAATAAGATGTCAGACTTAAGAGTTGAGTCATGGATACTGGTGTGACCTTTGGCTTGTCCTGCTGTTGTCTCACAGTATCTGCTATCTGCTGTCCACACAATGGCTGAAATAGTGAGCTTTTATGAATTATGTACAGACTTTGTATTAATACATAATTCACCCGAGGGGCATTTGTGATCCTTCGTGTAGTATGAAGTTATGGTTGTATGTTGATAGTCCACACCCACTGATATTTATAGTTAAAGATTTTCCTGTGATCTCACAGTAAAAACATCTATTTTATGGTCTTAAGTGATGTGACAAGGGAACATGTAGAACATTATGTCACTTTTATGGTCAAGCACGCTTGTGCAACATTTTGGTAATCAACAAGGCAACTCAGTTTCCCTTTAAACCTTTAAAAAATTCCAACATTTGTTTTTCAACTTTTGATACGTTAAAATGTTTTCAGTAAATTGTCGGGTTTAAATCCTTTCCAAATCACTGTGTCATGTTTTCACTTTTACACAGTGTCATACCCTTTTGAAATTATAGTAGTAACGTAGTTTACTTTCATTATTATGAGGCCATTATACAAATTACTTCCTCTTGTTAACCAGTAGTTACGTAGTGCATCGGCTGTGTTGTTATGCTACGACAGTACAAGCACAGCCGCTCTGTGATGTAGATGAGTTATCCATTAATGACGTTTGTGTTTTTAAACCGTATCATGTTTTGCAGTTTTCCAGCCTAAAATGGCTTCTGCCCCTGCGCTTAACTACACAGGTATTAGACATATATATTGTCTGTCTTAGCGTTTTCACCATTCAAATACATGTGGTTGTTTAACCTAATGTATCACTGCTTGCTTATTAACCATACTTTGTTGCTGCATTGGATATTAACCATTAACCAGCCATCTTAAAAGAAATAATTTGATAACCTGCGTGATCATCAATGGCTATACTTTTTAAAGGCTTTATTAATAAATTGGCTTGCTTCTGCCTCTTTTCAGAACCCAGACTATGAGTAGTCTGTGTTATCTGTAGTCTGTATCAAACTAGTGTTTGATAGTTAGTTTACCTTCCCTCTCTGTCCCTGAGGCTACGTCCACACGTACACGGGTATTTTTGAAAAGGCAGATTTTTCTATGCGTTTGCACCTTTCGTCCACATGTAAATGGTGTTTTCGATCACTGAAAACTGAGATTTTTAAAAGCTCCTGCCAGGGTGGAGATTTTCGAAAACTCAGTTTCTGTGTTTACGTGTGGACGAAGAAAACAGAGTTTTAGTCACGCAACGTCAAAGGCGTGTGCCTTTTTTGACGCCACGCTGTGCGCCACATTATTGTTTACATGAGATGAATTTCTACAATGGCGGATATAGATAAAATACTGTTGCTGTTAATCTTACTATCTGCAGTTTTTACACTCTTACATATACACACACCGTTACTGTCCCTCCATTTAGAAAGACAGAGGCGTCAGAGTGAGCTTCTCCACGGCTAGGATTTGGCATGTTCCTGAGAGCGTTTGACTGCATTTTTGGCGTTTACATGTGGACAGAGATATTTTTCAAAACTGCAAGTGTGGACGGGATGTTTTTTTAAAAACGAAAACGGAAAATCTCCATTTTCAAAAATACCCGTGTACGTGTGGACGTGGCCTGAGTAGTTTTATCACATTCGTACTTACTGCTTAGTTGATTGTAAAGGTTAGTTAGAGGTGAACCTTAGGAAAAGCAAAGCTGCAGCTCCCTCTGCTGAGAAAAATTGGAAGGTTGATTTATTGGTTTTAAAACAAAGTTTTCCGTTTGGAGTAATACTTAGAGTTGACTGTTTAAAAAAACACTTTATTTATTTCTGTTAACCATATAACCATATGTTAACCGTTTTGTTAACATGTGCATGCAGAAAACCCCCCCACATCTTTTCTTTGTTCTTTCCTCCCTTTCGTTTATTATAAGGTGCTTATGTCACTTTCCTCCTCCTGCTGTTGTTTTACTTTTTTAGACTTGGTTCGCTCCAGTACTACCAGTTTGGAAAGACCAGAAAAAAAAGGCCTCCTGGGTATCTTCCAGTTCAGCAGGAGGAAATCCAAGGTAAGACTCGTTCCTGTTACTGAAGGGCAATGTGCTGTATTTGTGCAGGAAGTATGTTTGAATTATTAAATAAGAAAACAGCATGGACATCATTATAATTGTGCACTTAGTTTTTGCATTTAATTATTTGGACAAGTATCATTTGAAAAATAATAGTGTGAAGTAATTCACAAACTAACCTTTAGCATCATACTAATATGTCATTCATACTTAGTCTAACTGATAGCTGAGGCAAGCTAAATGCACGGCTGAATAGTTTGATCCTGCATGTTAGTTGTGCCTTTCGTTTGCAGACAGAGACAACATCTGTGGACATGGATGACTTTGATGATAAAATAATCCAAAACACTGACCCACAATCCTGTGTAAGTATGCCTAATAATTTTCACAATGTCCAGAAGGGAAATAAAGCTCTCCTCTTATTTTGGTACTGAAGCAGTGTACATCCAGGCTTAGAGACAGGAGAAATCTATTACAAAACATTTTGGGGTGAAGGGAAGTAGAAGGAAAAAGACAAAAGAGGAACACAGGGAGGTGTTAAAACTAAGACCAAGCACATACTGTGGCGCAGAGACGAGATTATTTCAATTCAGTAATGTGTGCTGATGTCCTCCAGAGGGCAGTCACTCTATAAGATTAGTCAGCAGACTCTTAAGCGTCTGTTCATCACAGGTTTTTATCGCTGCATTTCATACCCCGTTACATTTTCCTTTATACATCCATCATCCATCTCTTTACTTCTGCATATGAGCACTAATTTGGTAGTATGTATCCAATTTTGGATACATACGGAATTTATATATATATGTTTTGTGAGGACTTGGTCTCTCTGAGGTGTTTGACCAACTACATTTAAACAACAATGAAACCCATTAAAAATACATAACACAATCAATTATTTGTAAAGTTGAATTTCTGATCACGATAAACATTGGCAACACAATGTAGAGGATTTTCCCCCAAGATTTCTCTCCAGTATATCCAGATGCACATTTAGATGCTGCATTTAGCAGCACTGAAGCTGTTATAGCTATAACGAAATCAATGGCATTTGATTACATTAGCCTGCCTGGCTCCCTCCTATTCAGTACACTGCTCCTCTAAGCTTGCCCTTGACTCCACCCTTACAACTTTGTGTCTACTGCTTAATACTGAGCATTATTAACATTATCTTTGTCGTCTTTTCCTGTTCCAGCCAGTCCTCTTCATCCTTTTTTTATTCTTATCATTAAATGTTTATATGTTATCTTTAATTATTTCTTAAAGATTTTGAATATAGGGATCACAGGGTAGTTAAAAGGAAAGAAAGTCAGCAGAGTATGAATTAAACATCAAAACTGTTATAGACACAGCACAAGTCATTTAGTTTACTTTGAAATTTTAGATTATATTTAAAACACTGAAAAGTATGAAAGACAGTTTTGTTGGATTGATTTATATTTCTTTTTCTTATCACTCTTTTCACTGGACTTTAATGCAGCTTTCCCCCCCCTCTGATTGTTTCTCAGCCTGGACCCATTTTTAGACCACACGCATGCATTTGCACACACCAGAAAACACACACCCACAGAGTGTTATCAACCCAAAGGCATCACATTACCCTACCTTGGCTACATTAGCACTAAAAGCCCAGCCTCTTACCTCTAATTGTTCATTAGGGGCTAAACTACTGTGTGTGTCAGTGTAAGTGTATGTGGTTATAAAACACTAGCATGGTCAAATAGCGTTATGTCTGGGAAGAGCTCATTCTGAAGCAAACTCACTTATAAAGTTTTTTTTTAAATATAGATTTTAAAATATGTGCAGTAGTTATTCGTTCTTAGCTTTTTAAGGAGTGGCATTGTTTAAGTTCCTCTAATACATAAGAATAAGACAGTTTTTTTAAACTTGTTGACAGGATCCAACTACTGCCCCCACCTTTGGTTAGTAATACTGATATAAGAAATATTAAAGGAAGTTAAAGCTACAAGAAGGCATGCAGACAGCTGGAAACAGAACCATGATAGTCTGCAGATCTCATTTCAGTTTCTGAAAAATCTTCAGAGTGAACAGCAGCTGGCTGTCAAAACTGTCAGAGCCTGCACTTCTTTGACCTTGGGAGTTCCAGGTCATACTCAGCATATATGTTCCTGTATACTATGCTGGTCACTTGGGTATGGTCACTTGGTTAACCCTTAAGAGTACTCAGGGGCACTTTGCAAGGTTTGGAAGAACTTTCAAGGATTTCCAAGTAGGCTTAAGGGTTAAAAAACGTATGTATGCCCTTGCCTGCTAGGCATACATACGTGTGTAGCAGGCAAGGACATACATCTTGGATTTTTGCTGCCTGAGGTATTGACTAAACACATGGTCATTTGTGGCCATCTTCCTGATGTACTTGTGGATGTTCGTTGTCTCATCCTGGACAGTGGCTCTGGCTCTCACTAGTCCTCAGACTCCTTCCTTTTGCTTGGCGTACAGTCTCAGGGTGTTGGATTTGGGGCGAAAACCTCCATGCATGGTCAGGAGCTTCCTCATCTTGATGTCAATGACTTCTATCTCCTTCTTTGGCCAGCTTATTATCTCAGCAGGGTATCTGATCACCAGCAGAGCGTAGGTGTTTATAACCTGGATCTTGTTCTTGCAATTCAGCTGACTCCTCAGGACTTGCCTGACCCCTCTGCAGGTACTTGGTGGTTGCGGCTTTCCTACTGGCTTCTTTGTAGTTCCCAATTGCCTGTGGGATCCCCAGGTACTTGCTGTCCTCAGTGTCTGCAGTGTTGTCTTCTGGTAGTGCATTTCGTACATTCCGATGTCATTGCTGTAGATCCTTGTGGTGTGGAATTGATGTCTCGTTCACTCTTGGCATACAGCTTAATGTCATCCATGTAGAGGAGGTGGCTAACAATTGCTCCATTCCGTAGTCGGTATCTGTAGCCAATCTTGTCAATGATCTCATTGAGGGGGTTAAGGCCTATGCAGAACAGCAGTGGGGACAGAGCATCTCCTTGGTAGATCCTGCTCTTGATGGTGACTTGTCCTATGGTGTTGAAGTTGGCCTTCAGTATTGTATCCCATAACCCCACTGAGTTCCTGATGAAGGCTCTTAGGGTCCTGTTGATCTTGTGTAGTTTTAGGCATTTCAGGACCCAGGTGTCGGGTATTGAGCCATTGGCTTTCTTTTAGTGAATCCAGGTGGTGCACAGGTTGGTCAGGCTGATCTTGTAGTCTTGGGCGACTGCTCTATCTACCAGTAGCTGGTATTTCACTCCTCTGGTATTCTTGCCAATTCCTTTCTGTGCCCCACTCATGTATTGAGTCATATACCTGTTCATCTTAGCCACTATGATGCCTGACAGGACCTTCCACGTGGTACTGAGGAAGGTTATTGGCCAGTAGTTGGATGGGAGTAGTCCCTTCTGAGGATCCTTTGGGATCAGGACTGTCCAGCCTTCAGTTAGCCATTCTGGGGGTCTCTTGTGGACTAGCAGCTGGTTCATTTGTTCTGCCAGACACT
>VOQK01031037.1:7987-18194 GCA_015052645.1 Benitochromis conjunctus
TACAATACCACAGCAGAGGAAGAGGAAGTGAATGAGGTGAAAATCACTTCACCAGAGTCATTGTAGATGCGTATTCAGTGAACAGACTGTGAAATTTAATTGGCTCCCAGTCTTTGACGATATGTTTCCTTCTGCGCGCCACAGGAGTTTCAGCTGAGAAGGGAAGTGCATCCACAGAAACTTTCCCACAGGAAATATTTTCATATCCGATTTTATGTGGCGATATTCTGAGTGTGTCTTGCAAAAGGAGTTGAAAGATCAAATTGATTTGGATAATAAAACTGCTAATGCGGAGTGTGTAACACATTGCTAATACAGATATTATGAAGATGCCCATTATGTAGTTCTATATAGTGTGGTCTTAGTACTTTCCAAAAGGCACCTCTGTCATTGTAGATCATCCATATGGAGTTGTACATGTCCTTAAATCCACATAATGAAACAGGTTGTACACCCACACATGGGAACCAGGCTTACTGCTGGGCCCTTTTGCAGAACCCCTACTGTGGTTTGGCCGGGAAGGTGGGACTTTTTGGCATAAAGGCCACGACGAATGCTCTGACGAGAAAAACATGCATTTCCAGCACAGCATTTTGACCTCTAATCAACCTACGACCATTATATTCTGTTCACATTTCATCATTGTCGTAACGTCTTTTTCCAGCATTCCAAAATTCTCAAAGCAGTTCTTAAGAGACAGCTTTCTGTTCAGAGCGGAGGAGAGTGTGGGATTGTTTCTGCCTGGGGAGATGTTGTTCTGTGAAGTCAAAAATCTTTTTTTTACTTTTTCTTAAAGGATACATGTTGTTGCTATAAAATGTGAATACAATGATTTTTTAAATGATCCATAATGGTTTCAGTGTTTTGAAATAGTTGTGTGGGAGGCACATAATGATAAATATGGAGAACACAACTGTTCTCTGTTTGCTAATGTATTCTAGTGAGTCGTGCCTACCGTCGATGCGTATGAGCCCAAAGAAAAGTGATGTAGAGTGTGTGTGTGTACGTGTATGCATGTGTTTTTGTTCTAAGGTAGCCCCCTCCATCACATTTCTCCTTTTTTTTTTTCTCATTAGATGTGATGGAGCAGCCAGGGCTGTGGCCCCCTGTGTACGGCGCCCGGGGCCCACCCTCCCACATGCAACATCCTGCTGTGTACTCCCGATCCCAGTTTCTACGGCAACAGGAGCTGTACGCTCTCCAGCAGCATCAACAGCTTCAGCATCAGCACCAGAGTCACCAGTCGCAGCAATCACAACTGCAGTCTCAAACTCAGCAGCAGCAGCAGCAGCCACAACAACACAGAACTGCACATGGCATGAACATGCAGCACCAACCCGCTCACAATGCGCAGGTGATTATAGAGTCAAAATATGCAAGAGAGATTAAGATTTCAAAAAAATTAACACATGCAAAAGTGCAGGCAAAACTCGAGAAGAGTAAGTCATGCGTCACGTGACTTTTGAGTTTATTTTTAATTTGCATAATATTCTTTGAAGGATATGCTGACTTTCCTACAGGGGGGGAAAAAAAAGTGTATTCCCGAATATAGAAGCAACCAGATTGCAATACATGTACTCTTTGGTTCATGAATAAAATCACTTGTTCACTAAATTTAGATATGAAATAATTTTGTATTAATGCCACAGATACAGAAGAGAGCAGACGAGCCCTCAGTTGAACTGGAAGAACTAATTTCAGAGCCAAGAACATCTAAACCTGCCAAAGCGTACTCTTACAACCCACCGCAGAGGAACACCTCACCCCCTGGGACCTGCACCGCTCACCTGTCCCCTTGTTGTCAGTCCCCTTCGCTGCGACAACATCCCAAAAGCACTCCTTCAACACCCTGCCCCGCTCCTAGCCCTGTTGCAGCAGTACCTCATTCACCTGCCATTAGCCCTGCTCCACCTCAAATGCTAAAGGGTACTGAATCCCAGGACAAAACAGGAGAGGGACAGCCTCCACAGGACTACCCAGAGTCTCTGGAGCCTGGTAAGTGCAAAGAAGTGTCTAGAAAGAAAAAAAAACAGTGCGAAAAAGTTTCCAAACTGCCTTTGAAGCAGTGTGCGCAGTGGTTCAGTATAAGCAATACTCATTAGATTAGTGCCTGTCAAATAACATATTCACACTAATCAGGTAATCACAGAGTCATGTAAAAAAAACAGAAAGAGAACAGAAAACAGTTCTATCATATAGTCAAATCCTCTGCATCATACTGATTGGTAATTGGAGTTGTCACTGTACAGTGACCCCATTTTTTTCTGCTGGTGTTGTGGTAATATGTGTGGGTAGCTCTTTTGGCAAGGCTCTGATTGAATAAATGCTGAAGAAAATGGCTGCTGGCTGTGCTGGGACTTTCCAGAACTGTTACCTTGGTAATGATTGAGAAATACCTCAGTAGCGGCCTTTACATCTCCTCCACACCCACACGCCTGACACTATCTTCATCATTATTAATGTCTGGCTAACGGCTCCCGCAAGCCAGAAGAACTGTGTCAGTTTCTCTGATAAACTAAAGGTCTTGTCCACTTTAAATAACACGTACACACACAGTTACTTGTGGTAACTTCCTAAGGCTGGGGGATCAAGGGAAAGTACTATTTCATTTTCTGTGCCCTGCTTTTTCACTCCATGGAACCTAGTTGTCAAGAGAGTTTTGTTTATCATGAATTTGGCTGGTAATCTGTAACACCTTTAAATTTACAGTTCCCATCACATAAACAGTGCTTTCTATCAAAGAATCATAATATGTGATTCTTTTGGGGAGGATGGTTTATCAGAATGATTTGAAATAAATAGACAATTGTTAAATATTAATTTAATAAATATTCTTTTCATCTATAGACTTGCCTCCTGGATACACATACCCTGCTATTGCCATGGACTACAGGAGCGGACCGTCACCTCAGGGTGTTCAGCTGGCTGAGCCAGCTGACCTGGAAGCAGTCCAAGTGGAGCCTGCTGAGCATGCTCCCCAGTCTCTGGCTAGCCTAGGGGAGGAGTTAGACTGTCAAGTGGTAGTCAGACCCCTTCCAGAGCCACTCCCACTCAAGGAAGTGGCACGCGGAGAGGAGAAGAGAGTGGTTGATGGAGTTCTGGAGCAAAGGGATGAGGTGGAAATAACAGCTGTGACAGAAGCTAACTATGTCCACAGAGAGGAGGAGCAAGCAGAGGAGCAGGGACAAACTGCAGAAGAGGTGCTAGTTTGTCCACCTGTTGAGAGTACTGTGTGTGAGGCTTCTTCCTGCCCAGTCTCCATTTCAACAGAAGAACCTGATAGGCAAGACGCTGTCATTACCTTGGAAGAAGAGGAGGATGATGAGGTGACGGTTGGGGAGATTCAGGTGGAGTATGCTCAAAAGGTCAGCATGCCCGGAGAGCAGGAGCCAGAGCTGCCCACCATCATAGAGCTTGATCCTGCTTCTCCTGAGTCACAGTCCCCGCCTAATGAGTGTGCAGAGGACAGTGAGCAGCAGCACGAGAACAAGATGACCCCTAATGACGCCTCAGTGGATTCGGTGTGTCTTTCCCCAGCCTCAGCTTCTGCCCCTAGCCCAAGCGAGGAATCTTTTACTGTGGCCCCAAAATCTGTTGTGCCGTGCTACTGGAGTCTGGAGCTGCTGATTGCTGCTGCGTTCTGCACAGATGTGCCTCCTTTTCCCTTATTCTCATTTAGCACAACATCGGTTGCCCCATCACAATTCAACCCACACCAGGGTATCGAGCTTCTGAGCGAACTAGCGGATCTGGAGCTGCAGCAGCAAAAGCGCACTTGTGGAAAAAGCCAGGGTGAGAAACAGTGGATCCTCCATGACTCTAACATATTCACACAGCAACACTCACATTAGCTGAATGCACTTCTCTCATAGTTTACTCTCCTTTCCCTCTATGTCCATTGAGACAAACTCCCACTCCCCCCCTCAGGCCTAGCCTCCGTCACTCTGTGCTCCCTCCCAGATAGTCCTCTCTTCCTGCTGGTCTCATGAACCTCTTGTGAATTCTAACACATCCCCAGAGAGGCTGTCTACATGCTTGCTTGCTGTTGCTCTTCTTTGGCATGTTAAAGCCACTTTTATTTCCTAAAAGGCTGTTCTAATGATGCAGGGCCTCAGGAGAGGGAGAAAAAGCAGGAGGACAGGGCTGAACTACTAGTGAAGGGTGTACACCTTCCTGTCTCACTCACTCTCTCTCCCTTCGAGCTCTCCTTAGGGAACCGTCTGCGTCTCTCCATCCTGCAGCTGTTTGATACACTCATGTGCACGCACCCAAACACGCACAACTGCAAATACACAGACTTAAACTTAAAGGAGACACACCAGTTTGTTTCATTCTCTCACTAACATAACACTTTATACTGAAAGTTGGTGTGTAATCACAAAAGCAGTCATTGTTTTCAGCACCCTGGAGCATTGCCTGGCTAATTAGACCCCATTGTTTTAAAGTGGCTTTAAAAGCTTCCTTGTTTTTCAAAGTACCATTCTTTTTTTTTATTCATGCAAAAGGATGTTTTGTGTTTACCACAGCATCCTAATGCATTTAACTGCTCCCAAAAGATGGTTCTATAAAAAGGGTATCATCTGATTCCAGTGTCGGTGATGTCTTCGATATGCGATAGTGCTGACAGCTCAGGGAAGTTGCACATGTCGATTTAGAGTCACAACAATAATCTTTACAAATACAAAACTAAAACAGAGTAACAGAGTAAGAAGATTCAGTATATTTTTATTTATTCATGTTAAGATGTAAGACTGTGTTACCCTTATAAACAAAATGTCATTTTCCTTGTGATTAGGCTACAATCTCTGCTATTCAGCTTGTGGCTCAGACCATTAATGGCAGATAGACTACTCAGTGTCATAAGCAGATAGGCTACATAGGAAAAGCTTAGTCCAGATGGTGCGTGAGATATCAGCATATGGTGAGTCCAAAATAATGTGACCTCTGAAAAGATATGCTGCTGATTTCTCATACTGTCCTAATCTGCTCAAATTTCTGCAGAAAACAAACTGAAAGCAACAAAAACAAAACAAAAACATTTTTCTCTCTCACTTTGACATGAGTTTCCTTTCACAAATGTTAAGTAAACAAGCATCCACTGTGGCATCTGAATCAAAAATGTATAGATGCGGTGTGAACCTTTTCCCCCCCTTCTCTAAACAGAGGAGGAACTGCTCATGTTTGACCTCCAAAGCCTTGCTACCCTGGCCACGGCCCGTGCGCTGGAGCTGGGCTCCGAGGAAAGCAGGAACGCGAGTTCTGAGCAACAATTTCCAGCCCGCAGGATCCTCAATTTACGAAGGAAATGCACCTGGACACCTCGCAATGAACCAGTAAGGCTATAAAATTGTGCCCTTCTTGATGCTTCAAAATGTTCCCAGAATTATGACGACTTTTCAAACAAATAGTACCCAATGAAGTTGTACTTAAAATGTTCCTTGATTGTTTTTGTTACATGTTACATAATCACTAATTATGGGTGTTGTTCAGGTGTGCCCTGCCAAAGTTAGCATGGAAACAATGGATGGTCCTGAGCTTGCAATGCGTGTGAAATTGGCTGAGCTGCAACGTCGCTATAAAGAGAAGCAAAAGGAGCTTGCCAAACTTCAGAGGAAGCATGATCATCAGTGAGTGTGGCACGGTCCTCCTTTACCTCCGCCGATTCCCGATCAGTCAGTTCCAAAGTAGTAAAAACATAAACGCATTACATACCCTTATAGTTGCGAAAAGGATTCCTTTTAGTGCTTTAAAACCTTCTGGGTTTAGATATGGGTAGTGTCTTAAAGCTGGGCCGGCTCCGTGTGTGTTTACATCTGCGTGTGCCAGCAGGAAGGAAGAAACACCTCGCAGCCCAGCACGGCGAGGACCGGGGCGGCCGAGGAAGCGGAAACCCACCCTCACCACAGGTCCAGCGTCCTCATCTGAGGGCCAAAGAAAAGTCAAGTGAGTATCAGTCAGCCCATCTCTGCTAGCTGGCTGTAGTCCAGTCATGCATGATAAGCCCCTCTGTATCATTGCCATACAGGCACTGCCTCTCATTGGCATAAGCAGGAAACGGGAGAACCGCTGAACTATTCTAGGAAGTCAACTCGAACCTCTTCTAATCTAATCAACGCTGGTGTTAATTGCGTAATGGGCTCGTCTGTGGCTTAATATATATATATATATATATAAATAAAAAAAAATTAACCTTAACTTTACTGGGCTGAATTGTGCGCATGTCTGATGCTCTAGGCAATCGAAGTTAAGCTGACATTTTGAGTTTTCAGACCATGTCCACGTATGTGTTTCAGGAATATGAAGAAAGAGGAAAAATTAATTGAAGACTGACAGGAGAATGAAAATAAAGGAGGTATAAAGAGTGCAGAAACAAGGATCCTGACTTTTTCCTTAAATGAATTGATGACACTTTTATTTTATCCAACTCTCAGCATTCTCAACATTGTGAAAACAGTGAAGTTGTGTCGGAAGGGGGGGTAAAAGGTTTACTCTCAGGCTTCAGTTATCCCGGCGTCTAGGCTCGGAATGCCTTTGGGCACTAAATATTACCTAGCAGCATTCCCTCTCTGTCCATCTTAATCCTTCTTTCCTCACTTCAGTTTCTGGACAACTGTCCACAGCTGCCCCTTTGCAATGCCACTTGCCCCCCCCCACCCCCCCACTAGGGCCCATGCTGATCGGATGCTAATGCTGAGTGACAATGACACCCAAATATAAGGCCTGGGCCCTAAAGTGAAGTGCAGTGAAGGGAAAGTGGGAGCAGATATGAGGTTACAGTCTCACAGAAGAGTAAACTGAAGTCTGTCTTTTTGTTGTACTTTAAATTGAATCACAGCTGAGACACTTCATCTTTCTTAAAGGCTCCCGGGGTGTACACCCCTTTGTTTGTGATGTGTGCACAACCCAAAAGAGAATGACGTGATGCCTGTGAATGAGAAACAAGCAAGCAGGCCGAGGACTGTTTAGCCCCATGTTGCGTTACGTGGCAGGGTTCTATAAAAGCGTCGTCCTGCACCTGCCAGTCATGCCGCTACAAGACGCTGATGCTTTTGTGCTGATGGGGGTTAGTGGGTCAGTGGGTCAGTGGATAGCCCACCCAGCGTTCAGTATCTTTTTCCCTACTTTGCTTTAACCACCAGGGTTGCGTGTGTGTGGTAGTGTTTGAGGGAGAGATACATTCAGGCCTCGTGATCAAGCCTCCCAACTTGCAAATATTATGCATCTGTTTATTTAGAGATGGATGCAGCAGTGTGCTTATGAGCATTTAAACAGGCATTGTTTGTTTCCGTGCATGCTTATGTTATTCCTGTGGGTAGAGCACTGGGGTCCTTTGTGGTGTCGCTTTGATTTGGGGTTGGACGGGGTTGTATGCAGGAGAGAACTCCTGCTTGCCAGCAAACCCTGATAATCAATTCTGTTTAATTAGTCACTGTACACTCAGCTCACCAGCCCCCTCCACCATAAATGGGAGGGACCCTGTCACATTGTGTTTGTCAGCAGCGGAAAGCGAGCCGTGGCGGGATCTGCCTCACGGGGACAACTCACACTTCACTGGCACCTCTGTCACTCTCCTGTCAGTCAGTGGGCAGAGAGTCCCACTGGCTGACAATTGCTTTCATTCTTCTTGTGTCTTGCAGGTGCATGCTGAAAGATCCTGATTATGAGATTTACACACAATCAGCACCTACATGGACACTGTGAATTCGCATGGTGCTGATAAATGACATCAGAACAAACATGCAAAAAAAAACAGCACATGGTTCTTTACTTTAAAAACTGCGTCTGCAACAATATGGAAACAGAACAAATACGCAGTATTGTACTTATCTACTTCAGATTTAGTCATTGCTTACTTTCTAAATGGAATGGTTTCCGAGGTGGTATGCATGCTAGGAAAGAGGAAGTTAATCTTTTGTTTGAGCATGGTCTGGCTCATGTCGGTGTGGTCTACGGGCAGTCTCCCAGAGGGAAATTCAAGGGCATTTGGAGTGGTTGGCCTGTGACGCTGCTCAGCGTAGGGGAAAGTGTGTGCCACAGTGATATGAAAAAGCAACCAGAGTCATGATACTCGCTGAATACAATATGACCACATTCAAATTCCAGTGCCTTCTAACCATTCAGGGTATCCTTCAAAGCTGCGCAGTGCTTCACAGGGGACAAACATTCTCCCTAGTTGAAGCATTAATGCTTATGACACCAAATTGCCCTCAAACAATCCGAGGTTTCTTGTTAGAGAATAATTTTGAAGTGGGTGTCTCAGACACTGGACTCTTCTTGTCCTTTCTGTCATTTGGCTCGCCAGACAGAAAAGGGAAAGTTACCAGATCCCAGAGAGAGGTGACTCAACTCCCCTCTTTTTTTCACTTGCAGATCGATGGGGGCAGGGCTTTGCTTGCCTGAGGACCTGGGAGGGGGCGGAGAAAGCCAGCGAAGGAAGAAGAGGCTGTCCAGTCGAGGCTTTGAGCGACTCAGTAGCACACAGGTCAGGGTCCCCTTGTCCTACTCCCTTCTCCCGCACATACCCAGAAATAAAAGAAGCCGCTCTTTGTTTCTATGTATTTGATATATCCCTTTGTTGCATCCAATTTCTAATTAGGCGCTACCCTCAGGAGTTCATCCTGATCCACTGCTCTCCATATAAATGTCTATCTTGTTAGAGCTTCTCCAATTGCTTTTTTATTTTCTATTCTTGAGAAAACAAGGTCTGTCTTCACAATGTCAGACATGATGATGTCATGATGATGTCATTGTGATGGTTTTGTGGCTGCTGTAAGCAGGGGTGTAACTGGTTGTCACCAGCTCTCATCTCTCTCTCTGTTGCAGCAGGTAAAAGCACAGAGCTGCAGAAAAAGTAGTCTTCACAGCATGCTCAATTCCAAGCTGGCTGGAGATGTGGTTCAGCTCAAGCAAAAGGCCCAGGTTAAAAAGAATCTCTCAGGGACAGGCTCAAGGGACAAGGAAATTTCACTCTGCAACTCCAACCTTAAGCATGGACACAGAAGCCAGGGCACAGGCAAAGCAGACTCCAGGCGAGAGTCTGGGGGACAGAGCGATACAGGTAGATAGTGTCAATCATTGCACTGATTGTGCTTGTTCCTCCTGTTTTTAGTTTTACTGAGCAGAGTGGGGTTTTTTTCCCCCATCAGCAGTTAACCTTAGAGTTCAGCAGTGATTTATTTCTTAAACTTTCTCAGCAGCCAGTGGGGACAGTGTCCACCAAGAGAGCTGGACCGGACTGGTGCGCTGTGGACGTAAAAAGGGATCCACCACCCTGAGCCAGCCCAGAACAAAGGTCCACCGTGGCCAAAGACACGAAGCAATGGAGGAGGAAGAAAGCTCACCTGAAGAGAGTGACTCCTCTGATCAAGGTGGGACAGTAAATACTGAGCCTGGAGACATAGTTAAGTGAAGTTACTGATTAAAGAGACAAACACTCCACTTTTAAGATTAGGATTAAAACTTTCCTTTTTGATGAAACTGATAGTTAGGGCTGAATCAGGTGACCCTGAAACATCCCTAAAACATATGCTGCAATAGACCCAGGCCGGTGTTCGCACTGAGCATTTCTTCTTCACTCTTCTCTTTTCACTCTCTCTGTGTTTATACAGCACTGCTGCATTTAATCATTGATAATTATTCAACTCTTTCTCTTTCTCCCATACTGCGTCTTTTGTCCTGTCTTTCTCTCTCTGCTCTCTTCTCTTTTCCCCCACCCCCCAACCGGTAGTGTTGGATGGCTTCCCCTCGCTGAGCCTGGTTCTGCTGGAGGGTTCTTCCTGTTAAAAGGGAGCTTTTCCTTCCTACTGTCACCAAGTGCTTGCTCACAGGGGGTCTCATAATTGTTGGGGTTTCTTTCTAATATCGCAGGGTCTTTATCTACAATATAAAATGCTATGAGGCACCACCAATTGTGAATTTTTACTATATAAATAAAATTGAATTAAAAAATTGAAAGTGAGCTTTAGATATCTAAATGGGTAGCTTTGACAATTTGACAGGGGTTTTTTGGTAGCTGAATGGACATTCTAAAAAAACATGTCTACAAAATTCTACAAATAAAATAAAAATGCATATCTGACAAGTACAGCTAATGCACTGAGTCATGTATGATTTAAAAGCGACTTTAAATCTATATGTGAAGGAGCTTTTAAAGACAGTGAAGAGAGATGGGGATGTATGTCTTGGCAGAGATGGGCATTTACATTCA
>VOQK01031042.1:0-18925 GCA_015052645.1 Benitochromis conjunctus
GGCAAGATCTGAAAATTGCTGTTCACAAACGCTGTCCATCTAATCTGACTGAGCTGGAGCTGTTTTGCAAAGAAGAATGGGCAAGAATTTCACTCTGTAGATGTGCAAAGCTGGTAGAGACATACCCTAAAAGACTGGCAGCTGTAATTGCAGCAAAAGGTGGTTCTACAAAGTATTGACTCAGGGGGCTGAATAATTACGCACACCCCACTTTTCAGTTATTTATTTGTAAAAAATGTTTGGAATCATGTATGATTTTCGTTCCACTTCTCACGTGTACACCACTTTGTATTGGTCGTTCACGTGGAATTCCAATAACATTGATTCATGTTTGTGGCTGTAATGTGACAAAATGTGGAAAAGTTCAAGGGGGTCGAATAGTTTTGCAAGCCACTGTACTGATAGTGATCATGTTATGAGTCAAAATACAAGTCATTTTCGGGTTTCAGCACCTGTCACACGTCTTTAATGGTGATAAATTAGCCAGACTGAGTCTGCTGGGGTGTTATTGAAACAGGTTGCACCTATAGTGTTGTGTGTCAGTGAAATATGTGTTAATGAAGGAAAGGTGGCTTCACTGGGACTTACAGCTGCCACAGGTATTCAAGCATGCTCTGTTAAATGTGTTTGTTAAAAGGTTGTGATCAGGACAGTAGATTTGTGTAGATGTTTCTTGTACACCAATCCACCACAACATTAAAACCACATGCATAATACCATTTAGGTCTCCCAGGTGGCAATAAAACAGTTCTAGTCTGTTATACAGAGCAAAAGTTCTCTGTGGGCATGTGTCCAGTTGACTGCAGGGTGGGACCTCCTGGGATTGAGCCTATTCCAGCCCATCCCATTCGTATGGAGGCCCACAAGAATTAGGATCTAAGGAATTTCGAGGATGGCTCAGTGCTTTGGGAACTTCATTTGATTGTTCAGATTTTCTAGCAAGGGAGGGAGTACTACCCTGTCAAGGGATACTTGGTCCTTAAAGGTGCATTAAGCAATACAAAAAAATGCTGAAGTATATTTTAGGTTTATTGTCATAAACTTAGATTTAATCTATTAAAAAATATTCCATCTTGAATACAGTGGCTGAGATAAACATGCTTATTTATTCCCAATATAGTCACAATATCTTATTCCCAGCTGACCAGATGTGCGGCCCTCCCATCTCTGGACAGCTGACAACGAGCTGCTAAACAACAACAACAGCTGGTTATAAGCTAACATTATACCAGGTAGTGTTAAGCTAACCTTAGGCTTCCCTCTGATAAACAGTTTGATTACATTGTCACATCACAAGAGAGTTTCTTCGCTAAGTGCTCGAGTCCAACAATGTTGGCTCCACTTCAAAGAAAGTTTCACTGACGCCAGCTAACAGCAGCTAATAGCAGCAAAAGCAGAAAAGTTCAGATATCCTCAACAACTCAACTCAGTAGACTTTCCCAAAGTTTTGCAGCCTCCTCCAGAACAAACAGACACGGTCACCCAGGAAAACAGCAGACTAACAGCTTAGTGGCCACCGAAGCTGGGATTTTTTTAATTGGCAGGAGTAAGAAAACAGAATTCAGTTGACTGGAATCTGAAATCTACTGACATCTAGTGGTGAGATTTCACACACTCTACCTTTAAAAGTGTTTAGGTGGGCTGGCGGTGCATGTCAAAGTCACATCCACATAAATGTTCTCTGTGACAAGATAATGTGTGTGTGTCTGGTTTCAGCAGAATATATGAGTACATAAAAAATTTAGCATGCTCCTTTTCATTTTTCGTCACAGTATGATTTATTGTTGCATGACAGATCCATAAAGTGATTGAGCCTAAAATCATTTGATATAATAATCTATTGTTATTTATATATCTTAAATATTGAAATATTTTAGACTGAGTTATTAAACTCTAGTAAATGGTTAGTGCAATGATCCAAAACAACAAAATGATCTGCTAATCCATTAATTATCCCAGCAGCTTGAGTGCTAGCGTATTAGCTTGTTTACTGAGTTGTCAGCCTTATGACAGGCTGTAAAGTGGTGAAAATGAAAGCAGACTGGTTCTGTTTGCTGAAAGAGTAGGTAGGGACAATACGGCATGACAGGTGTGACTATAAAGTTACATCACCATTGTTTTGCTTATTGCAACACGTTTTCACAGTTATCACTAGTTTGTCTGCTGTCAGTCATGCGTTAGTTAGGTAGCACAAGACAAGGCAGGAGGACAAAAAAGGATCCGTTTTATTGATTTATTTTTTATTGGTTTCAATTTCTTCAGAGATTTGTTTTCTTTGTGAGTTTGTCTTACATTTAAGGTTCAGATATCAAATTAACAGACTTGAGCTTTCAATTCAAGGCGTGCGTTATTTTAGTGTTTACATTATACTGAGCTTTATTCAAAGTCAAAGATTTAATTGTGCCTTGTGCCTCAGATTTCCAGGCAAAAACCGGAGAGGAAATGAGAACATACACAAAGTCTAAACCCCTATTTAAAAATTTCATCCTGAATTTTTTTCTCAAACGCTTTTGCCAGTGAATGCTTTACCACTCTGCATTGATCTTTCCTGTGTCCTCCTTCCTTTGCCTGTGGTTGTCTCGCAGCCCCATCTTCAGATGTGACCTCCCACCCCTGCTGGCTCCGTGGCCAACATGCTGGTGTCTAATGCTCAGCGCTGTGGATATCGGTTAAGTCACGGTCATTTCCGATTGTCCCTGTGGTGAGGCGAAAAGAGGAGCTGGATAGAGATGGAGGATGGATGCAGCCATTGTCTTGGCAGACTATAAACTATTTTTGACTTCAATTTTTCCTTGTCCTTGCACTGTTTGGGAGACTAGCAGACGCCTCGTCTCTTCCTGCTCTCTTCTCCTACTCATCACTCTCCTGTTCTTTATTTTTCTCTATCCACGGCTTGGCTTTGGTCACCCTGTCCACTGCCAGATGTGTGGAGGGAAAAAGAGACTGGCATTTGGCAGCTCAAATGTACCAGTCTGGTTTCATTTTATGTTTTTAATTATGCTTTTCGGTGTAAGAGTGTAGAAAGTGGTCGGTTTATAAATTTCACATAGTGACCACGCATCCGGTGACAGTCTCCTTTCTGAGAATAGTCATGTCACTAACGCGAAGTAAATCAAAAACAGACAGCAAAATCCAAACACATCAGGGAAATTAAGCTGACATTCAAAACCCATGGCAGCCGCATCACTGGATATCATAGTTCTGTTTGGTGAAATGATGATTATGATAATTGTTCTGTGAACTGCAGCAGTATGGGGTTGTAATAGTCTCTCTGCCCTCAACAGGAACTACTGGGAACTCTGTACGAGCTTGCCAAAACCACAGAGCATACTACTCTGCCCTGTGGTTGACGATACAGGGAGAACATAGGAAAAGGCTGAATCAAACAAAGAATAAGGCACACTATAGGGCCCCATAAAGACTTTCATATGTACAGTGCCCTGTATGTTTCAGACACAGCAGCATGACTTGGCTGCCTCTCAAGGCAATCAATAAATGCCTTTCATGAGTAGATCTGACTCTACAGATCATAGCACTCTGTTAGTCATGTGTGCCTCATTCCTTCAGACTTTTCTTCCCTGTCATTTGACTGTTTCAGAGAGAGCTTTGCTACAATGGCTCTAAGTTATTATACTCAGTGTTGGGGAGTAACGGAATACATGTACCGGCGTTGTGTTAAAAATACAAAATATGAGTAACTGTATTCCGTTACAGTTACAGTTTAAAAAGATGATTATTAGAATACGGTTACTTTGTTGAAGTAAATGGATTACACAGCGGTCATTTCCTGTTTCATGTGTTAGGCTATCGCCTCTCTAATTTTGGTAATTTTGGTAATTCCACGCATTGCCAGAAACCCAAACAAAATTATAAGAGGCTCTATGTTAATGTTGGTGGCGTCAGTTACACAATGGACCCGGAGCCAGCACAACAGAGCCAGCAGTGCACGGACAGGAATGCATTTCTTACCTGGAAATTCTGACACCACTTTATATTTAAAGAAGAAAGGGATGGGCGAAATCTGACCTTTTATTGCAAAAACAAATGTTTGTCAGCAACCAAGCTGCTCTCAGCATCAAAAGACTCCAACCTAAGGAAACATCTGGAATTAAGTTCTTTTTTAAAAACTAACGTTAACCTACTGAAACTACCTTGTTTTAGTTGTGGTAGCTACCTGAGTTATGTGCCATTTCAGTATGTTCGATGTACTATTGCTGTGTGATTTCTTAGCATTAGTGAAGGCTACTCGCCACCAAGCTGACATTGTTAGCTGGCGTTAACAACCTGCTACCTGCAGATAATCATGGGCAGTTCTGAAAGCAATACCAGCCAGATTTTTACATCTTAATATAAAATGAGTAACAACAGGGTGGGCATTAGATAAAGCTGCACTTTCTGCAGTGATCTCGTATAGAAAACTATTTCTGTATCAGTAATATGTTTTCTTTCTGTCTGCTTTCAGAACTGAACATGATTATTTGCAGCTAGCAGGTTGTTAATGCTATCCATCAAGTCTTAACAGGCTGCAGTCTATGAACTAACCTCAGCTAACGCCAGCTAACAGTGTTAGCTCGGTGGAGAGTAGCCTTCACTAATGCTAAGAAATCACACAGCAATAGTACAATTATGTGGTTGTAAAAAGCATGACAATAATATAATAGTAATCCAAAGTATTCAGAATACGCTACTCACATTGAGTAACTTAACGGAATACATTACATACTACATTTTGGGGCATGTATTCTGTAATCTGTAGTGAAATACATTTTAAAAGTAACCTTCCCAACACTGGGTATACTATGGAAAAAAAAAACATTCAAAGTGCCCTGTGGAGTTAGTACAGCATAGACAAAATAACTATGTAAGAAGAAAGAACATGAAATTTGGGGATGATTAGCTGTAAAATAGGAGAAGCTTCGGGGCAATTTTGTTTGAGCCACTACATTTACTTTGAAAAGAAAAACATCTAGAGCATTTTAACTAGACATAAGCAGAAGTGTATAGGTCCACCATGGACAAAGAATCTGTTAGGAAATTTATTTAAACAATAAAGAAAAAAATGGATTAAAGTTGTGGTGAGATACACTATCAACAGTCCCATCAACAGACAGAAGATTCCTAATCTGTTGTTTTATCTCCGTTTTGTGTGGTGAGGTAATATTTGCCACCACAGTAACTGTGCCATACCATGGACCAACAAAGACATAAATATTGCTTTATCTCTTGATCTGTTAATTGATAGACAGTCTTGTGGGATTAGTCATGAATGCTCGCCAGTGCTGATAATTTATAGCATTTTTTTCTGTTTGTTTTTAAAATTGCTAATATATTTGCTCTGCTGCATTTACCTTTGTTTTCTAGGGGTTTTTTTCCTATATGAAGTTGTTGCATAAAACATTTCTGCACAAGTATGTCTGAGTCTTTCCTGTTAAAGTGAACCTTGGTCTCACTTTAACAATGTGAATAATGTCACTAACAATCAGATTGATTTCTTCTGTCTTTAACATCGCCCAGTGCGCTTACAAATAAGTTACAATGATCCAGCTAAATACACTTAATTGACTTCTTTCCAAAACTCTGATGAGAAGATTATGCTTAATAGAGACATAAGAGTCTGTGGGTTAAACATGGAGACATACTTTGGAATTATGAACAGTACCAGTGTCCATGTGTTGAAAATGATGTGAGAAAAATGCTCTGAAAAGGCAGTATTAGGCAAGATCTAATATTCTAGGAGTTAGAAGGAGTTTGATAGTTCTGTCTTCTTTCTCTCAAAATCCCCTCCTCGTATCTACTGTCCTCTCATACTCTGGCTGGCCCTTTTTCCAGAACTCTCCATTGGCACTCTGAACTGTCAAGGAATGATACTGCACAGTTCTGCCAGGCAGAGGTGAGGCGCATTGTGACAAACTCAGAAGTGAGAAAAATCTTCCTGCTCTTTGTCTGCACTTCTGGAATTTCTGAAGTGCTTCATGTCCATCTAGTGTGCAGGCTTTCTTTCTTGCACCCACATACTGTCTTTCTTGATACTTTTTAAAATCTTCTCTTCAGGCTAACTGACAATCAGAGCAAGCTGGCCTTTCCAGGAAAGAGGAAAGAGTGTTTCTGAAACAGAGCCTTTCAGACAGAGTATGAAAAGATAATGGAAACAGATAATCAACACTGCAGCAATGTACAGCGTCCATCATTTTCAATTCACTTTTATTCATATAGCACCAAAGTCACAACAACAGGCACCTGTTGTTGTGTAACAAAGTGCCTTATATTGTAAGGTAAATGACTTACAATAATACAGAGAAAACCCCAACAGTCAAACAATCCCATATGAGCAAGCACTTGGTGACAGTGGGAAGGAAAAACACCCTTTTAACAGGAAAAAACCTCTAGAAGAACCAGGCTCAGGGAAGGGTAGCCATCTTCTGTCGGTTGGCGGTGGGAGTGACATTAAAGGCCATAAATCTATTTAACTTTCCAAATCTAGATCTCTAAAATATAGGTCTGTGCGTATGAAGGGTCATCTAAACAACCAAGGCTAGCTTAACCTCTGCTAGCACCCCTTTTCCCCCCATCTTATTCCAACTATTAAAAGCTGTTGTTGGTTTAGCCAGCTTAAGTATATTGGACGTGTCAGCAGACCATAGCCACTGTGCAAAGATTACACATGTATTTGACAAAAAAAAAAAGAATCATTAACCTGATTCTGTGAACAGCTTGGTTATTTTCAGATACTGGGCCTGATTCGCATATTCTCACCTGCCCACACAGTCGCACACAAGCACTCTGAGCAGGCATCATACACATACAGTTCTATTTTCTGCATCTACTTTAGTGTTTTCACATGGTGCATGTGCGTGGACAATATGTTGCCAGGTTTGTGTCAACATTTCCACTGGGTCCACAGTGTTAATGGCTAGACTGTGAATCGTCACCACGGCAATGGCCAAATGTGGCCAAACCAGTGATGTACACCAAGGAGTCCTTCCAAGAGAAACTGCTAGTGTGTGTGCATGTATTTTGAGGTGTGTTCAAATTCCTCCCCCTCCCTTCCTACTGCTTCCTGAGAAGCGAGCAGAAGCATGAGCAGGGTCACTGCCAGATCCTGCTTTCTTTTCTTCACAATGGAGGGCTTTGGCACCACCCAGCACCCTGCTTTCGCTGAATCTCACCAGCACAACCTCATTTAGCAGAACTGATCCTCACCAGGGTAGCTCCGGAGCTTAATTTAATAATTGTGTAGCTGGTTCTGTGTGGATAGAGAACATACATCACAGTCCACATAATGTTGTCGAGGCAGGGTGGCCTGCTAGAGAGGTCTGTCACTGAAAGGTTGCAAGTTCAGTCCAAACCAAAATCCTCCCTTTTTTGCCCCAGAGCAAAGAAAAGTGAAACCAGTCATCCATGAAAAAGTGCAAACCACTCAGCAGGAACTTTATTTTTGTGAAAACAGTTTTACTTAATTGCTGTGACAAGGTTTTCACTGTTGTAGCAGCCACTGCTCCACCTACATTTTCCTTTCTTGCAAACATATCCATATGTGGGAATTGACATCCACTGATGTTTGCTTAAATCTTAATTCCCTCAGTGGCCCCAGCTGGCTCGGCCCACTCCAGGAACTAGAGCAGCCGTGCAGCGGGCCACGCTGCCGGAGGGCAGGCTCTCGGTCAACAGGAGGGAAAGCTCCTAATTGGCCTAAATGGCTGCAATCAGAGCCAATAAGTGATAAGCACTGGATTGCTCTCCAGATCAGCAGCGATAGCATTGTGCTGTGTGACCCAGCTACGACTGCGCTGTTGACCAAACACAGAACAGGTGTGCAAGCTCTCTCGTGCTAAGGTGGCCTTCCCAGCAACCCCGAGCAAGCTCTGCCACGGAGGGCCTCACACACCCTGAGCAAACACGCTGAACGCTTGGATTGCTTTGCACTATATGCTTTTATGCTTCGAGGGAAGAAAATCCATCTCTATGTGACAGGCTTGCTCCCGTGTTCTAACTGGATAATTTACAGTATAAAGGAACGCTTTCATAAATGTTGGAACAAAGACATTTAACCTGCTTCCTTCATGCCTAATCAAACTGTATTGACGTTAGTGATAGGGGGCTGGTTAGAATACTGATGGCAGGTTGAACGAAGTCAAGAATAATCCATTAGTGCTCCATTTTTTTTATGGATCAAACAACTGAGTGGCGGCTATCACGTTTTCGTCTTTCCTGCGACTTCTCTCAGTACTGATTGCAAATCCCTTCCAACCGCACAACCCTTGAAGCTAGTGATTCTATTTCACAAATATATACTGTAAATGTCTGGCTCAGATGGCTGATCTGTGTTTTGATTAGGGGCCATAAGTGTATAAATATGCCTATAACTTTCTTGGCATGCAAAATCTCTGACATTAATGACTTCCAGATGGCAAAGGACCAACGGAGGAATGTTAATATATTCGCATTTAGTATTATAAACAAAGGAAGGGAAATAGGAAAAAGAATAAGCAGTGCTTTCAAAACAAGCTATTTTTCAGTGGTTTTTCCTTTTGGGCTCCACTTTCGTTGTTTGCTTAAACACATAGCATCTTTCCTCATGCGTCTCTGTGTTTGGTATTAGTGATTTTAATGGTGTGTTTAATAACGATTTATTTATATAAATAGATATTCCTCATAAAAGCTGTTGGAACTCGACAGCATTAAATTTGTTTTGTGTACACGTCATGTGCGCAGTAATCTCAGAATGTGCTGTTTACATCTGAATTTGACTAAGAGTAACTTCTTCAATGAGAGAGGAAAGGGGGTCTGAAAGAGGGGAATCGCGTCCTATGCCGGAGCCCTGCACTCTGTTTCCAAAGCCTGCCAAATTGATGGGTGCGCTGGGATAATGAGGGGGGTCAGTATCAGAGGGTGAAAGCATTTGGGGATAAGCCATGGCTAATGACAAGGAAGTCCGAGGTGGCTTTGATCTGCACGGGTCCTTTGGCACATCGAGGAAAAGCTGTATGCTATACCAAGGAGACCCTTAATCTCCTTAAGGATGCGCTTAACATTCCTCCATTCTGGGGACCGAAAAGGAGCGCGCCACCGCTGCATCGATCTGTTTAATGGGTGTCTGCAGGCCTGCATCCTATTTCGTTGTTGGTTTTTAGGGAAAACCAGAGAGAATATGAGGTCAGCAGAGACTTGTGGGCTTGGTGAATTGGCTGCTCAGTTTAAATGAAGGCCTCTTGTTGGTCACAGAGTGGAATGGTTTCCTCGGAGCTCAAACAGGTCTTTTAGTCGGTTTTGGGAAGATTTCCGCATCAATCACAAGCATTCCAAAACTGAAGCTAATCTTAAAGAGGAAATTTTGATTTCATTTTGGATGTGGAAACTTTTTCTTTTTTTCTAAATGGTATTATCATTACTTCTGGCTGATTTCTTTTCGTGTCTGTTGTGATCCTTTTGGAAAAAAATAAGAAATCTGATGTGGTTGGAAGGTATTTAAAGATGCAATATTTCCAATTAGACCGAACTGGCCTGAGAGTGACATAAAAAACTGTTCTTTGAGGCATTTTTGAGAAAGGACAGAGCTGGAAATTACAGCGTCCATGCCAGTCTGCTGACTGCCCGTACCAGCCAAGGAGAAAATCCAAAAAAGCGGCAGTAAGGTCGGAAAATATGGAACGGTCGTTTTCTACCCTGGGTGGACCGGCGCTGTAACGCACCAAACAACTGGAATGAGTTCAACTCAGTTCGCAGCGGGACATGTTTTCTATCAACACTTTCCCCCTTGTTGTTTTCATGCCTTTCTCCCAATAACACTTTTATTCTCACACTGAGAACGATTTGGTGCGGTACATCCGTGCGCAATAACAAAGACACATCAGAGGACTCGTCTGGTCAGTCGGATCTTTCGAACCGGTGGACCCTTCTGTCTCCAGCCAGCCGAGGCCTGCGTGTCTGCAGGGGCTTACGCCTGCCTCCATTCCCCCATTCTGCAGCCAAAGCTGACACCCCTCCAGGGCTTGAGGAGAGAGGAATGCACTCCGACCCTCCACCCTCCTCTCCTCTTTCCCTCCAGAGGAGCTGGGATGGAGGCCCCTTTATGGAAAGTGACCAAAACCCCAGGCATCAGAACCCTCTGTTTTTTATCCGTCTCTTTACCTCCTCACCCTTCACTCTTATTTTCTCTCTGTCTCTTCATGCGAGGTCTGTTTGCAGCAGTAGTATACACAGCAGAGTGTAGCTGCAGTCTACCACAGGTCCACGGCGAGCTCGGCCGGGGCCCCCGATAAGGGACGTGTTGGCTGTGAGGGCATGAGAGCACAAACATTACGCCACTGAGTAAACGGACCCTGGGGCCCCACTGCTGAGTGCCTTTGTTATTATGGCTCACATGCAGCCGGGTCAAAGCAGATCGAGAATGCAGCTCATATGGCTGGCTTATCGCAAAATCCAATCCGGGTCTTTGTGGTACAGCCTATTCTTGGAAGTGGGAGCATGTTAACTCTCAGGTTGTTTTTTCTTGCCTTCTCTTTTTTTCTGGGTCTCTTTCAGGGATTTGAGTTAAAGCTATTTATAAGTGCAGTTTTGGAAGGGCATTTTAGGATAGCCTCTGTTCCAGATGCCTATCCGAGTTGTTTGCTTGGCTGCGATAAATGCAATCAATCATTTATGTTGAATATTTGCCTTTGATATTAATGTTTAATTAACAAGGAACCTCCATTAATCTCACTGAAATAATGTTATCTTGTGCTGCACTGGGGTAAAAAAAACAAACCATCCCATTCCTTCTGTTATTCTGTAGATGTCCTTGACTTTTCTCCTTTAAAAGAACAATAAGTGATATGAAACTTCCCACTCATGTCAGCTTAAATGATATTTTTCAAATGCCATTTTCTTCCACTTTTCGCTTGCAAAAAGTTGCTGGAGATTCCAGCACCATCTAGTGACAGAATGAAACCTCTTTTCATTTGTGTTTGCTGCTTCTTCAGTCTCCGACTCATCGCTGATTCTCCCTACTGGTTTCCTGGAGGTGCAGGATGGAAGAGAAAAGAGGAGATGGCTTGAGTTATAGCGGGAAGCAGAGACTTAAGCAGTTGTCTAAACACTGTCAGCAGTGTTCCTGAGCTTTAGAGAGTGAGCTCTTCAAGTTGCTGTGTGTTCTGTCTGAGGTGACACACTGGAGGTTCTGGTTCCTGTCCTGGACCCGGTCTTTGGCTTTCAGCTGATGCCGTACAAAGAGTAAGATACATTCTGATTTAACATCAAAATAAGCAGCTCACTTGAGAAACAAAGCACGAGATTGCCCAAGCAACACTACTCTGGAATTCATGAAGCATGCTGTTTTTCTTCCAATGATGACTTTGCTGGAATTTGCCTTTAAGGACGCAGCGCCAGCGACCCAAGTCATGGGCTCTGTATGCACACGCCAAACACGCAACAGCAGTTTCTTTTCTGCTTCCAGTATTTTCCTGGAAGTTCATATCGCTGTGCTGTTCCAGATTTCTCTCTCATGCCCCACCCTCCCCCCAGTTCAGTGACTCGATCCTAACTGACAGAACAGTCTCACCTTGGTAAAAACCAGGGTACTTAATGAAAGCTGATGACAGATCAGTCATTAGAGCTGCACACAGCAGCTATTTAGTCTCTTAATCTTTCATACACAAGTGACCTTGGGATTCACGTGTATGCAGGTGTGTTTGGACAGTAGGGCTACTGACAGAAGAAATATAAATATGTAAGCCTTCCTTTCTTTTTTTGCCGTATTTAAACAAAGTGGGCGTTTTATTTGAACTGTAACACTGTCGTACATATTGGGTTGGGGTTTTTTTTGGTCATTACTTTTTGGGATTGTGAACTATGTATTAAAAATAACGATGATGGTGATGATGAACGCTTTACGTGCCTGTTCTCAGTGGGTCACAATGTGTAGTTTCTTAACAAACTCATGCTTGTGTGGGTATAAGAACGTTAACTAGCTGGTGCAATAAGCTATTTCTGGTTTGCACTGCACAGAGCACCACATTGTTGACTTTCTGTCACTTTGGATGATCATAGGGCAAGTTTTTTTATTTTTTACTTTTTTTAAGCTGCAGCTTGCTCTCTGGGGAAATCTTGGAGAACTTGTGCTTTGGCCCAGCGCTGCCTCTTTACCTCTGTCGAGCTGCAGTTTTTTAATGTTTCTCTTTGTACATTATTCAAATGTCTTCAAATTAAACACTGCACAGCAAGTGTGAAGTAGATTGGATGAACAGTTGTGTCACACACACACACGCACACACACACTATATCTATATGCAATAGTCAGACAAATGTTCTTTCTGCAGTCCTGACAAGCCAGGGATAGGTCAGGAAAGTGATAGTCGTTCTATTTTAACACATATCATGTACTTTTTTCTAAACTTAACCAGTTTGTTTTTGGTACTTTAAATTAGTGACATTGAAAAAAAGAAGTAATTACAATTAAAGTAATTAAAAATGTGACTGGTGGTCTCTGATACAACGGCTCCTCCAAATTTTGATATTTTTCAGCCTTTAAAGATGGAAAATATTTATTTGATGTGATGGATGGACACCAGCCTTTACATGTGAGACCAAACAAGTGAAAAGTTATGTTCAGATGATCATTAACGATTTGTGTCAAATGTAAATTGTTAGTGCAAATACTGCTGCATCACATTTTACTGTATCGAGTTCAGTTTGGCATCATATATACAATAAAACTACAAATGATAGATTTGTTTGTTGTGTTGATATAAACTTAATATTATTATTATTATTAGTAGTAGTAGTAGTAGTAGTAGTAGTAGTAGTAGTATTGACATAATGCATAAAACCCCATAGTCTGCTTCTGGCTACAGGTTTAAGTATTGTGTGTTGACTTTGTGTTGCTCAGCATCATGCAGATGATAATATAATTTCTTGGAGACGTCTTTTTCCATTTGTTGAGCTGTTGTCATCATAAGTTACTGTGACTGGCAAAGCTGGCTCAAAGTGTGACTGGCCAAAAGAGAAATTACTGGGCGCCACACCCAATGATTTATACTCAAATTCATCCAGCACTCTTGCACATACAGGACATGATCCAAAGTACGTGGAGATGCCCGCAAGAGCCATGCACCTGAGACCTGCTGCTTTGAGCCTGGCGTTACAATTGTTTGGATTTTAACTGAGCCCCCTGACACTTTTCTGTAACTTTTTTGGAGTCGGGAAAAGCACCGTTAGTGCCTCTGTATGCCATTTCTTATTGATTGAATGTTGAAAAATAATGCCCAGCAGCCTACAGTAGATGAGGTACAGCAAAGAAACACTTGAAAAGAACACTGCGACAGTGTTGCACTGTACAGATTAAAGAGCGATCACTTGAAGAGAGCTCGAGGATGGAATTTTCCTTTTAGGTGTGTGTCCCTATGCATGTCTGTGTAAACACTCGAACATCCAGGTACGTATGAAAGTTAAAGCCTACGTGTCCGAACAAGCACACGAGTAAGATGAAAGACAAATTAATACAATCTCTGAATTTATTTATGCATCCGAGACACGCTCATCCTGCCTGCTTTGACTATGCCTTGTTAAAAAAACAACAACTTTAAGTTGGAACAGTTTTATTTGTCATAAACTGACATTTTAACGAGACACACCAGGAAGAATTCCAGTCTACATACATTCTCTCGTAGACCTTTGAAACAATTGTGGCCAAGTTTGCAGTGTCAACATGATACAGATTGAGTCAACTAGATACACTTGTTATTGTTTCCTGGTAAGAGCGCCGCTGGAGACCGGCCAGCGCTCTTTACAACCTGCACCCAGCATTTGCAAAACAATGTCTCAGCGATCTCTTGTTTTTGCCACTGACTCCCTCAGGCTCATTAACATGATTAATGGATATCTGAAAAGCTAATGGAAATGCAGTCGGATCCAAGCATAGCATTGGATTTCCATGGCTTCTTAATTTCTCATCACTCATTCTTGTAATGGCTCCGACTGTCCTTCAGGGAACAATAGGGAAGTTCAAGGTTTTCTCAATGAGTCTTCTTTGCTTTTTAAGGAACGCAAAACTCTCTCCAAAAACACCTGAGCCTGGACGTATCTGTGCTGCTTTACTTCTGGGAAAGGGGCAGTGGGGCATCCACTGTGCACTCTCTTGTCTCATACCAGAGAAAATACCAGGGAAAGTATTACTGACCTTATCGCCCCTGCCCCCATGTTTCTTTTTCTCAATGGGGAATTTCATTTACCGGGGAAGTGAACCGTTTTGTCTGAGCATAAATTGCAGATAATTGTGCCATTTGGACGCCAAACGGTGAGGTCGCTAGACGAACAGTCAGGCCGGGTGAAAGTGGATGCCTGGGAGTTCATGGTTGGCTGAAGCTAAATGCATGGATACACGTGCATGTGTGGCTGCATGTTTTCACTTCTTGTATGGAATATATATGTGTGCGTGCGTGTGCGTGTGTGTGTCTGTCAGAGAAAGCGCTCCTCCCAGTTTTTGCTTCCTCCATTCACAGTGGCTTTAAAAGCAGGCTCGTTGAGAAGTATAATTTCAACAGTATGTACACATCCTCTACAATAACAGCCACCATGTTTGCTCTGGCAGCACTCGGCAGGCAGACTGTGTGAAAGGGGCTCAGGTCCAGCGCTGCGGGGCCCGTGTTTTATTTTCTTACCGTATCTCACTTCACCTCACCCTGCCAAGAGATATGAGAAAAAAATCAGAATGCACTGAGATATCTGCAAGGTGTGGCAATATCGAAGCTTTTTTCCCACCCCAGCGTCCAACTCCTCCTCTCACAAGTGACAAAAAGTAAACTCTGTTCTCACCCTTCTCCACGTCTCGCCCCTTCTCTCGCTCTGCGACGCAGCGGCTGACACAAGTACGCCATCGGGTAAAGGGTGAGCCGGTACAATGTTGTTTCACCTAAGGTGAGGTGTCGTCCCTGCACAAGCTCAGTCAGGTGCAGTTGTTGGAGGTTGGGGGGGATAAGTGTTGCCCTAAGTCAGCACAAAGGAGCCTAAGCTTTTGACTGACAGCTTTTTAAAGCACGGCCCCTGGAGCTGGTCCAGGTGTGACAGATAGGCTGCACACACACACACACACACACACACACGCACACACACGCACACACACACACACACGCACACACACACAAGCAGCCCAGCAAGGCTCTTTGGAATGATTTACAACTCATGATATAGCTGTCTGTAGTAAGACAGTTTCCCATGAAAATACATCAAACTGTGAATTATGTTCAGCTCCATTGGTGATTATTGTCCAAGAAAATATTAGAAACAAGACTGAGCCATGCATTTGGTTCTAGATGGAATGTTTGTACAGTATAATCCACTACATCAGCCACACGTAATCATCTTGCTGCCATAAACTACTTTTCCGAATGGCAGGTAAACAGTTAGCCTTGATGATTTCTCAGCAGAGGTACACACTATTACTGAAGAAGGTGGAATTAATAAAACTAAAAAGATAAGCTGTAACAATGGGACTGTCTTTAGTCTTTGCTGATTGCCTCCCAAATGAGAGCCAGAACCGTCTTTCTTCCAGAATACATCAGAATCAGTTGCAGGCCCTCCACTCTGTCCTGGAGCAGCATCGGCAGATCACTTCCTGTCAGCGCTGGCAACAGGAAATCAATGCAGGCACAGAGGCATGCATCAGCCCAGGCAGACATCTGCTTAGCCACCACAGATGAGTGTGTTTTGGTCCAGTCAGAAGGTCTGAGAAACATTCCCCATGAGGCAAACTACATACCCTCTGTCTCCTCCACTCATGTCAACTTTTTGCATGCGAGCTAAACCTACAGGGAACCCTGTAACGTAGCACTGATTCATAGCTCTGGTAGTTTTCATCGACACTTTTTGGCATTGCGCATCTAATCAGACAGCAGAGGTGAGCTAGTCCTTCTCTAACAAGCCGAGCCTCTTGCTAGTGGATGCTCCGCCACATCTCACAGTGAATTTTCTGACGGAGAACCACGGAGCAAATCCTTTTGGTAGGAAGTCAAAATCGCAGTTATGCTTTTACCCCTTGGAGGAGAAATACTCTAACAAGTCTGAGGTGATTTCATCTGAATAAATATGTGTTTAAATCAAAAGAAGTGCAACCTGCATGTTTTCAGGAATTTATACCTGCCTCTGTTTTCACTCCTGAACAAATATATTAAACCATCGACACAACGAGGGCCGTGGATGCGGTGAAATGATGAATTGTGGTTGACGCATGACATACGACTAACGGAAGACTTTGGCTTGTGTTCCCTTTCCAGAGCAAGTGTCCCTACATGCATGTATCTAATGACTGTAAATATTTATGTCCCGCTCTTTTGAATGGATGCCCACTCTACCGGAAGAGAGGAAACAGAGACAGGAGGGGGCCTGCAAATGGATTGTTGCATTCTTTGGAATTAATCTCACCTCTCCTGTGTGTTTCCCATCACAAAGGATTCTCTCTGGATTATCATGAGAGAATAAGAGAGTTAATCTTTACGATTTAGCGGCGCTCCATATGGAAAAATTGTCTGCTGATCTCGACCTGTGCTGACAGGCAGGGTTATAAAACATTTTGACTTGACTCTCGCCTCCCCCTCTCCGGCGGTTTATCCGTTTGGGTTGCGTAGTTGGCCGGTACCCCTTTGCCGGACGCTTTTGCTCTTTGGTGTTTGACTTTAGCCATGATGTTTGGATTGGGAGCTTCGCTTTAGTGTGGGTTTTGAGGGGGGCTGCGCTCTGAACAACAATGCCGCTAAAACAACAACACAGCTCTGGGGATTCTGACACTGCCGGTTCCACAGTAATCCCCCAAAAAAGCAACAACAGAAAAACCCAACAGGAATCAAACAGATTTTTCCACTGTTTGGTTCCCCCCCCTCCCTCCACTACAATTTTCCCCTGAAAGGGTTTGTTTAGTGCTTCGGGTTTTTATTAGCATTAACCAGCACTGTGGGGTAGCAGATTTGGCAAGGAGCGCCAAGTGCCAACGAGCTTGTCAGATGGTCCGTGTTCTGCAGGGGGTAAAGAGTTTCTAGTATAAACCACGAGGCCTTCACAGACGCATAAATACACAAAAGCATGCCTGAGTCTATAAACACGCACTTTCTCAGCCTTCTCTCTCACACACAGGCGCACATACACAGCCTCAGTGTCTCTTCTGCTTGTTGGGGGTGGATGTCATGAGCGCTTCGGTTGCCAAAGGAAATCACTCTTGTATTTATATATGTGAGCACAACTATTATTACAGGGGATGTTTTAAACAGAAGAAAATAGGGGTAATGAATGAGACTCATGCATTCCTCAATTCCAGTGTTTTGTTTTGTTTTTTTCGCTCCCCGCCTGCTCACCCCTCCTCGTTAAAACAATGAGACATTGTCGCTAGAGAGATGAAATCCATTTTCAGCAGCCTGCTGCTGGTGCTGTCGCATTTTTCCTTTCTTTGCCCGGTTCTCCCTGGTTTATTTCTCCACTCACTTTTTCCTTATTTGTCGTGTTTAGGTGAGCTCACCCTGGTCACGCTGGGCAGCTTGAGAATGGAAGGTTCCCCTTACCGGGGGGGGTTCGTTGCGGCAGGTCGAAGAAGGCGTATGCGCACGACCCACAGTCCTGCACAGAGGGCCCTTTGTGCACATCCCAAAGTTTGTAACACCTCCACTCTTCTCTCTTTACGCCATTCCCTTTCTTTGCTGCTGCCAATCCTGCCCACTGACACTTTCATGTACATACACACACACACACAAACACACACACATATATAAACACACATCTAACTGCTGCCCCCCTTTTTTTTTTATTAGGAAGGGATCACTCATTTTTTCCAGGGAGGAGAAACGTGTCGTGAACTCTGCGGCTCTAAGCCCAGGGCTCTGGCAGGGGCTGTCTGTGATGGAGCCACAAATTCAAACCGGGTCCCCCAGGTCTGGAACATCTTGCTGCTGTGTCTCTTGCCTATGTGGGAATAGTGCACAGATGTTCGGATGTATTTTAATGCTTTGGCGTTCTTGAAAGTCATGGTATCGATTTTCTCCCTTTGCCCGCTGATGTGTTAGAGTCTAAGGTAAATTAAACGTACCTTTAGGCCTCCATTAGGTATCTCTTCCTGTGTTTTCTGGTTCTACTTTCATACTTCTGTTTCTGTTTTTTCACTTCATTGCAAAGATGTCATAATCCTGGGTCTTTGACCCAGTTTTTTGACTGGATTTGGGAGATTTATATATTCCAATTCTGTTTTTGTTGTCTTGAGTTTTGTGCTTTCTTTTGAACCTGGGTCTGGTTATTCCCAGCCCCTGTGCCAACCCCACAGACTCGGTCTCTGTGTGTGTTTCCTGTTTTATTTTGTTAGTTTAATACATTGTGTGTTGCATGTTCAGTTTTGCTTCCTTTGTCTCATTCGTCTGGAGGTCTGCTCCCTTCTTTGCCCTTGTGTGTAAATAATGTCTGTATTTCCCTCATGGTATGGGAGCCTCTGACTTTCTGTAACCCTCGTCAGTTTTCTTCCTGTTTTGTTGTTTCACCTGTTCCAGCTAATAAAGCCGGGGTTTTGGATTCTGTCCAACGAGTCCTGCATTGGGTTTTGTGGCACATTTATAACGGTGTACAGAGAGTTGAGCGTGCAGGGAGCAGAGATGTTCAGAGTGGGAGTGACACACTGAGCGCAGGTCCGCAGATGTCCGTCAGCACACAGAGCAGAGATCTGAGCAAGAGCAAATGCCCACAACCGAGCGAGAGGGGCTGTTATTGTGTGTGTATATGGATAATAGCAAACACTGAAATACATTTCAACGAATTTTGTTCACTCAAATTAAACTTTTCTTCACTCAAAATAATTTTCTCCTCAAAATGCAACATTTGTCCTTGCAAAATTTTTTTACGTGTGCTCAGAATAGAGGCACAAAAATAACCTCACACAACCACTGTTGATCACAAGGTGATTGCACAGGTCACCTGATAGGAAGGA
>VOQK01031054.1:0-17488 GCA_015052645.1 Benitochromis conjunctus
TAATGCGCATCAATTCTGTCACTACCCTGCTTTTTCGCACCACTTTCTTATATGCGTTTTTCTTGTTAACACACAGAGTACACACCACTGTCCACAGCGCACACACTGCATACGCAAAGTCAGCTGATCTCATCTGATGCAGATTTGCTCCTTGATCAAGTGACATTTGTCCGGATTTTTGGCGCGAGTGGCGTCGGATCAGCACCGCAGCTGGATGGCCTGATTTACATACCCAGCGCAGCTGATACTCACCAGAATAATTTACTAAAATTATATGCACTCCTGTTATTAAGTCCAGTTCAGTCTGTTAATGTTGATAACCGTTTCAAAGGAACGTTAATAGGTGTGTCGCTAAGCCTAATAACTTAAATAACAAGCTTGAAATGTACCCGTGCCATTTTCCCCTTTACTGTTGTTTCTCTGTTCTGTAAATCTTCTGTCTAAGCAGAAATCTGAGGCTGCTGTTCTGAGAATGAGCTACCAAAGATCCATTTATGGACAGCTGTGATGAAGGCAGCTTTGTCTTTAATTATATTCAACAATATAACATATTTGACCACTTTGGACACCCCTGGTTTAAACGGTGCATGTACATATATGGGGGATGCGAACAAGATTACACACAAGATTTTTTTTGATTATTGGACAATCACCTGTCTGAAAAAGTGCAGGGTAGACACTCTGAAGTATTTTTTACTCTTGTCAATGTAACTGTTATAAATTAATTATAAACTTCAATTATGAACTTAAATAAGTAGCCACAGTGTTTGTGTAAAATACTCTCAGTATTCAGCCACAGGTGGCTCAGTCAAAGATAACCGTACAAATAGTTTCATTATTTATGAAAAACGCTGCAGGAGATACCTACATAGAGACTAAGAAAACCATCTGCAGTCTCCATAATGTGTCACACAGCCTCTAACTGAATAAAGCAGTGAAAGATGGTCAGGTAAGCATGACTCTTTTCACACTTTTGCTCTTCTTCATCATCCCAATAGCGACACTTGTAAAGCCAGCAAACCTTGCACATCATTTCTTCAGCATCACCTCTCATACCTGCAGCATGTTGCGGTCATGGCACAGCTAACCAGCTCAAAGAAGAAACTACACAACTCACCTGTGTGGGGACTTCTGATGTTAACAATCACTTTGAGATTGTATTGTTATTTGAGCTGCAGGCTCACTCAGGGTGTCACAGGCTCTGCAGTCTGTTGGTATTTTCTACTTCTCTCACTTCATTTTTAGCCTTCAGATCTCAGAGTTTGACTCTGGTGGGCTCCCACATCAGGCTGGTCCTTTAAGGTCAGTCACCAGACTCCAGACTGTCACGCTCCAAACACTTTGTGGTTCCCATGAGCCTTTGCATGAGGAAGTAACGTCTGGATGAGCTTCAGCTGTGTGTGTGCGTGTGTGTGTCTGTTATGTATATGTCAGTGTTTGGATGAGTGTGTGTGCTGTCTGAAGTTCTGCCACAGGCGGACGGGCGTGTTCTGTTTACAATGCACCATGGGAAATTAGGGGCGTGATGCTATCTAAAGCTGTGTGTGTGTGCGTGCGTGTGTGTGTGAGTGTGAGAGCAGCTGTGTCTGGACAGAGGAGAATGTCAGGCTGTGGGTGTGGACGGATGAGAGAATCCCTCCATGGTTTCTGTGTCTTTGTTCTTGTGTTTGTTCTCGTTAAGAGTCCGAACATGTTGTTCGTCACCACACGACGCTCAGTCACGCTGACCATGACGCACTTTTATTGACAGCTGTCTGTCACATGTTCAGATGGGTCGTTTGGCATTTCAACGCCCAGACAAAGACCACAGACTCAGAGGAATAAAGCTCTGTTTCAGGCAACCATCCACCTCTGAGGCTGAAGAACGAAGCTTAAGAGCCAAAAACTGAATTCCCTCTAATATCCACTTAAGTCAGTCCCCATAGATGTTCAGCTCTACAACAGAAACAAACTTGTTTACAACCTCACACAAAACCAGGAACGCACGTTTGGTCACGGTGTCTCCTACAGAACCAGACACTGAAAAAACAAAAGTTCCCACTGTGTTACAGTGTGAAGCCTGTAGGATCCACCCAGTCATCAGTAAGGTGTCAGTCACACAGGCCTACAGACACGTCAGCAACCTCCTGGTAACCTCAACAGAAACATATGTCTGGTTGCCAAACGGTTGCTGTAGGCTGCTGCCTGTCACTGGGTGGAACGAGTGAGCTGCACTGAAAACCTCTTCGTAAATGTTTTGGTTGGCAGCAGATACCTGAAGTTGCAGACTTCTGCAAACACTCACCAACTACTAGCCAAGTAGTAGTAAAAATGCAACGCAAACTGGAAATGGAGAGAATTGGCCTTCAAAGTAAAAGTCACACACTACCCTGAACATGATTTCCAGTTTGTGTTTGCAGTCAAGTCTTCTACACAAACTACAGTTGACTGCAAGGAGGGTTTTGGTCCAGGACCTGGCCAATGTCAATGCAGTCTCCTCAACAGGTCAAGGAATTGGTCCATTGGTCCATAGAGACCAGTGGTTGGTAGGCATTCACCAACCAGTCTCCAGTCCTAAGCTGACCCAACAATTTCCAGTGTTTTAAGGATGGCAGTGATGTCATTAAATGTTTGTCAGCTGATCATTTGGCTTTGCAGTGAGTGTGAACACATGAAAGACACGTTCAAGGTCTGCTTGGATTAAAAGTCGAACTTTCTTCTTAGTTGGAGGATCACCGTAATTTGTATATCGAAGCAACGCTCAGAGATGTGGCCCCAAACTGCTGATGGCGTGCTTCATTTTGGAAGACATGTTAGTGAGAGAGTTTTTTCAGGTCAGGTTTGTGGGGATGAATAGAAGAATTACAGACTTATAGAGGAACAGACGTGTTTGTATCACAGAGAAGACGGCTGTCGAGGTCACTGTGACCTGCAGCAGAAAACAAAATGACCTCACAGTTTAGTTCTTCCAGTTCTCTCACCTGATGTCTCCGGAGATCTGTGGATAACTTAGACATGCAGCACAGTGATGGTGGTGATACTGAAGATGTGTGACTGCAGTGTAGTTGTATTAAACCCCAACACAACAAATCATTGTGGAAACTGAGGCAAAGCTAAAAACCACCTGACCCAGACAGAGATGCATCGATCGGAGCGAGTTCCCCCACGCCTGTCGTTTAGTGGTGAAGCTCATGTAAGAGTGTGATGGTGAAGCAGGGCGTAGGCCGGCTCTGTGCCGCAGCACGCCGAGTATCCATCCACAGCGTCTGTGGTGTCACTGTGAATAATGAACGTGCAGCTGAGGGACGTTTGACAGTCCAGTGGTGCCTTTTACAGATGTGATGATGGAAACACAGAGAAGCCCTACAGCTCCAGCTGGAGGGGAGAGTTTGGATGATACAGGTCATTGCTGGTTTTTAGTAGTTTTTAATGGTTTCACTGGTTCGTAGTCTATAAAGAAAAGATGTCCTCCCAGCTTTAACAAAAAGCTTTCCTCACCTGTGACGTTCCTGCAGTGGGAATGGAGTGAACTCATAGTGGAAACTTTCAGATAAATGTCTCCTCCTCCGGCAGCGCTAGCTGTTGTGCATCAGCTGTGTTACTGATCATCTCTGGGCTTTGCTCAGTGAATCACTCACTTTGTTTATTCCCTTTTAATGCACATTATGAGAGGCAGATGTGGAGGCTGAATTTCAGATTCACACGAGGTCGTCAGAGTGCAGACGGAGGAGGTCATGTGTTTCCTCCTGGACGACGTCTGCTCTGGAATAAAGGAGGGAATCCCCAGAATGCCTATAAGAAAAATGGCTGCCAAGAAACGAGAATTTCAGTTTGCAGGAATCAAAGAAAACAAAATCCACTCTGAGCGTCTCACTTTTTCTGCTCCAGCCGTCACACAGCTCGCAGTAGCCGCTCATTAATCTAATTTACAACATTTATCCATCATTTACAGCCAGTAAAAGAAAATTAATAAACACAGCTCGTGTGTGTTTACAGCTCCACTGCCTGTTTTAAGATGTGCTCTCCTTTCCATTAATCGACCCCGACATGAACGCATCAGCTTCAGCTATGAAACGGGGCTTGAATGGATCCTGGAGCAGAGGAAACACAAGGACAAGCTTTGCAGAAAGGTGGAGCATCAAGCAGCAGCTGGATTATCTTTATTAATGACTAATATTCTGATGGAAGCTGTTTTCCATCACAGCTTTGCTGTCTTGATGCATTTTGAGGACTGGCACATGTTTCAGTGGGGTTAGTGTACCTGCTCATCACAGGTGAGTTCCTTGGTACTCGCTCCCGGCAGCACTGATGTCACAGCTCCTCTTCTCTGTTTGTGACGAATGTTTTGATTACAGCAGTTTAGAAAATTGGATTGACTTTTTTAATTTGAAACTTTTACACAGGATGGTGTAAATGCAGACACACATAAGAACAGGAAGTGATCGCTGGTGTGTCGATGTGCTCTAAACAGGAAAAATGTTTCTGTGTCCTCAGAAGGCCTGAAACACACACACACACACACACACACACATGTGCACACACACGCACGCACACACACACACACACACACACACACACACACACACACACACACACACACACACACACGGTGCTTGCTGTGCTGTGCAGCAGTAAAGAACCGCAGCCCTTGGACAACAAAACACCTGTCAAACACAGTGAAGGATGTCCTGCAACGCTGCCAAACACACCTGCTCAAGTCACCAGGCTTTCAGGCTTTCAACGATCCCTGAGGACAGGGCACGGCCAACTCCAGCTGTGTGTGAATCAGGCAGAAACTTCTTGGACCACACAGGACTGAACATGTTTATGAAAATAACTTTAGGCAAACAGTAAGAAATGACTGGGAAAGCCCGATTGGATTTTTTGTTTCAGAGCTTTCTAAACATAATGATGTGTCACTCTAAAGGAATGAGAACTGGCAGTCAGACTCGAGCAGGAAGCAGCTTTCAAAGCATGGTAAGAGAGGAAGTCTGCCCTCTGCTGTCGACAAACAGAAAGGCACTCTTTTTCTAAAACTGCACGTTACATTCTGTGGAACGGGTGAAAGCGTTATGTTCTGATGTAATGATTTACCCTGCACTTATTGTCCTTTTTGCTTTGACCTGTATGTAAATAATAAAAAAATAATAATAACCTGTCTCCACATGTGTAAATACTTTACTTACCCTTCTTGTTCACAAAAAGACACCATGGCTTCAAAGTCAGTCATTGCTGTTTTGTCAGTGTCCTTTGCAAAGCCCCGTTTTCCCTGCAGACACATTTAAACACATTTTAAAACTGTGCAACAAAGAGCTTTACACCTTGCTCTGCTGCTAATCTGACCTGCTTTTTTGCCACTTCCTGGCGAATGAGGAAATTAATTTGCTCCTTATCTCTCGGGGAGTAGTATGTGCGACAGGCAGAGGGCAGGCCATCTCTCCCTGCTCGCCCAGACTCTTGGTAGTAGCTGGCCAGAGACTTAGCGAGGTTCCAGTGAGCTACAAATCTGCAGAAACATTTGAATGCACAATGGAAAAAACAAACAAACAAACAAAAAAACAGATACAACGAGAATGCGAGTGATAACTGTGGATTTGCAGCCTCACCTGACATTGGGCTTATCTACTCCCATGCCAAAGCTGATGGTAGCCACAATAACCAGCACCTTCCCTTGCATCCACTCATTCTGGACCTCTGTCCGATCTCCTGCCTTCAAACCTACAAAAGCAGAGCTCAAACACTAAATTTTACACATCCTACACACACAAATCAGGCATAACATTATGACCAGCTACCTAATATTGTGCTCGTTCTGCTTTGCTGCCAAAAACAGCCCTGACCCAACGAGGTATGGACTCCACTAGACCCAGAAAGGTGTGCATGCTGTCTGGCAGGTTGGGCCTCCATGGATTGGACCAGTTTTGCTTTTTGGGAGGCCACATTATCCTGCTGAAAGAGGCCACAGCCATCAGAGAATACAAGTCCCATGAAGGGATGTGCATGGGTCTGCAACAATGCTTAGGTGGGTGGTACAAGTCAAAGTCACCGAAGGTATCCCAGCAGAACGTTGCCCAAAGCACATCACTGCCTCTAGCAGCTCACCTTCTTCCCATAGTGAATCCTGGTGCCAGGTGTTCCACAGGTAACTAACTCATCTAACCATCCACAAAAAATGTGATTTATCAGACCAGGCCGCCTTCTTCCATTGCTCTCTGGTCCAGCAATTTGAGCTACAGTAGCTCGCCTGTTGGATCAGCCAGCCTTCGCTCCCCCCATGCATCGTTGAGCCTTGGACACCCATGGTTCACCACTGCTCCTTTCTTGGACCACTTGTGATAAATACTGACGACTGCAGTCCAGGAACACCCCACAAGAGCTGCTATGATCCAGTTGTCTGCCCATCACAGTTTGTCAAATCCTTATGCTTGCCTGTTTTTCCTGCTAACACATGAACTTTGAAGATAAAATGCTCTCTAATATTTCCCACCCACTATGAGGTGCCACGATGAAGAATTAATCAGTGTTATTCCCTTCACCTGTCTGTGCTCATAATATTATGCCTGATCAGTTTATATAGATAAAAAAAGTTTTAAAAAAGAAAACAATTTTACCTGCATGATACGCCTTGGCTAAGACTCCAAGCTTCGTCAGCTGGTAAGCTACCGTCTCGCAGCCGTCCCTGGTCCGACAGTACACAATCCCACAACCCTGTTTACAAAAACCAGACAGTTTGATTAAGCCAGGATTTTCATGAAAAAAATGGCACTGAGTGTTATTCCTCTGCTCCAGGACACAAAATCGGTTTATTCACACAAGAAAATGCTGCGTGAGCTCAATTAAGCCGTTAATAACAATAGAAACGTTATAAAACAGAGACAATGCAAACAACTCTGAAATTAAATTTAACAATAGATCATTCTGGAAGTAAAACATACAGGTGTTAAAATGCTTAAAAAAAAAAAAAAAAATTTAAAACTTGTTCTGTTTTTGGGGGGTTTGTTTGTTTTATTTTATAATTCTTTTTTTTTTAAATCAGATTTAAATGACAAAGTTCAAATACATTTCGGTCGTTTAAACCTTTTTATAAGTGGCGCTTAAAGATGGGAATTGATAAAAATTCTGATTGCAAATCACTTTTCTATTCTCTTATCGGTTCTCATTGGCTCTGCTTTAAGAGTCACCACCACCTCTAAGCAGCATATCAAAGACATTACATTTGTATTTCATTGCATGCTGTGCAGTGAAATGTTTGCGCATGTTGACACTTCTGGAGTGGCCTTCCCAAAGTCTCGATCTCAACTCTATCCCCTATTAAAAATGTTTGCACTTTGCTTAAAAGCCAGCTCTTTGTCAGGCAATCAACAATTTAATTTACCTCCACCAATTCTGCCACAATAAGTGGTCAAATATCGATCCAGAATTATGCCAAAAGCTGACTGTCGGGCACCAAAAGCATCTGGTCAACGTGCAACATGATAAGGGACAGTAATTCCCAAGTAAATTATTTTGCACCCAATTCTTGTTTTTTTTAAAGTCACGTACAATCACTCCCAAATTCAAAAAGAACAGTTCAAAAAAAATAATTAAAAGCCCAAAATTTGCATGACGTTCATACTGATGATGAGTATTTTTAAACTTGTGACCACAACTGTAAACACCTTGGGCAAACTGTGGCTACTCTATCTGAATATTTCTGTTTGTAAAAAACGGATAACACATGACAGCCTACAGTCTACAAACCTCTCCATTAGATCCATCACCAAGTGACAATGTTTTCTTAATGAAGGCATAAAGGTGAACGTAGGGGTTTGGCAGCAGCTCCCTGAAAATCACATCATAGTGCAAGTTACTGCGGAAGACGGGTGTAAGAAAAGAAAGTGGCGAGGACAGCTTCAGGCTCTGAACGATGTCCTCCTGTACATTCTTGGGTGCTGTTGCTGTTAAGGCCAAACAGGGAACTCCTTGCAATCGAGCCCGCAGTTCACCCAGCTTGAGGTAGTCTGGCCTGAAATCATGGCCCCACTGGGAGACGCAGTGAGCCTCATCCACAGCCAGGTAAGACAGCAAGCCACGGGAACATAGGTCCATCAGGCAGGGCTGGAAGGAGGGCGAGGCCACCATCTCTGGAGTGATGTAGAGGAGCTTTAGCTTCGGGTTGCTGCTTCCCAGGTCGGCCAGGATCAAACGGCGCTCACCCACTAGGAGCTTAGAGTTGATGGAGCAGGCAGGGATGTTTAACTCCTTCAGGTGATTCACTTGGTCCTAGGTAGAAACACGAGCAGGGGTTAAAGCACACCTGATACTGCGCTATTTGAAGGTTTTGGATTGGAGCTCAAGAGCCAGAGACGGAAGCTAACCTGAATGAGAGCGATTAACGGGGATATAACCAGAGTAATGCCCTCAGCCAGCACTGCAGGCAGCTGGTAGCAGAGCGACTTTCCTGCTCCAGTAGGCATGCACACAAACACATCCCTGTCACCTGCAATAGGACCATAGAGACCACCGTGTTACACATTCTTCTGTCTCTCACTGCCTGTGAAAACCAACTGAACCTCATATTCAAAAGTAGAAAAACGTCAATTAAGTTAGCTAGCTAACGTTCATCTAACCGAGAGGCATACAGGGAACAATGGCTCGACTTACCTCTGAGGACTGCTTTAACAACATCTTCCTGCAGTTCAGACCTGAAGCTATCGAACCCAAAGTGGGTTTTTAAGGCCTGTTTTAAACTTGTTGTCATCGTTTGTCTACCTGCTGGGAACTCATATAAATCTTCTTAGGCATCGTCGCACAGTGATTGCGTCATCGCGGGCGCGTAAAACACAACAAAATGCAAATAAATATTTGTATTTATTTGTTTTCGTCTTTGCTAATATAATAATATGTATAATTGCTAATATATATAATATGCTAATATAATAAATGTGAATATGTTTGTTATATAATTATTGAATTAAAATTCGTATATGCGGTCTGTTGTTGTCATGGTGAAAGAGTTCGAGTTCTTTGATTCGTCCGGCTGATACGCCTTTCAGCTTCTATCTACCCATTACAAATAAGGACCTTTATTCTATTCCACACAAACTTCAATGCTATTAAATATTTTCACTATATGATGGATTGGGGCTAATTCGTTTATAAGAAGATGCTTACAAACTTTTAGATCTGTCCTATGTGGTTTACATGCAAGTTATGGAAGAATTCTGTAGTGGGCCTCTTTGTCATACAACTAAAATATGTGCTGGGTAAGAAGTAAAGTAAGATTAAAAATGTCATTTATATGAAAACTGGTGCAGAAATGAACTGAAACATGTAAACACATATGGAAATACAGTTTAACAAGCTTAAAAATCAATATGTGGAATGACCGACTTTATTCTTCAATACACACTGAACTCTCTCTTTTTGTTGTATTTAATTTTATCAATCTTGAGGAGATCCCCAACACCACTGGCTGAAATGGAGTCCCAAACTGTGACAGGGCCTCCACCATGTTTTGCAAATGGCTGAAGACACTCACTGTCGTTCTCTTCTCCTGACCTCTCCCATACATACTGACAGCAATTTCAACCAAATACAAACTCACATTCATCACTCTAGACCTGTTATCACAGATTTTCAATCCAGTTCTTGTGTAATTTGGAATACCTCAGCCTTTTCCCTCAACTTAAATGTGCTAAGTTTTCTGCTAATAGCTTTTTGGGAACCACCTTTTTGGTGCGAAAATACTATTTTAAGCCTGTCAAACAAAAGAAATGGGAATAAATTCAAACTTATGCACCCACTTCTTGTTTTTAAAGACATTCAGAACGTATGTTGTACAATCATTCCACTCTGGAAAAAGGACAGTTCAAAGAAATCATCAGAAACCCAAAATTACCAGGACATTCATGCAAATGATGAGTGTATAAATTGTATATAACTGTATATATTTTAAACATATTGCCAAACAGAATATCAGCAGTATCAATAAAGACATCAAGCATCAAGACATAGATTTGGTTTATTTATTATTCACACGAGTGCATTTTATTGCTGGATTAATAATGCACAATACATCACATCAACACTATAGGTTTCTCTTGAAAGGAGATGACGTCATTTCATTAGATGGCATTTCATCACTTATGTGAGCAAAAGGGTTGCACTATAACTCTATAGTGAGAAAATGGAAGCAACAATCACATTAAAGCAGCAGCATAGAGAGTGGTCACAAAGTGAAGCTATTCAGTAGCACATTTAAGGTCTTTCACCACCTCCCTGTGATTCGGGCTTGTTATACTTCACTATGATGTCTACTGATTTTTTTTTTTTTTTTTAAAGGAAATGCTTACGGAAGGAAACTCAACCCCACATGCAAGATGTGGAGCACAGACACTGGGTTTTGGTTGCTGGAGACCTGATCACCAGATCCTTGATGATCTCCACTGTGCCAAACAATGGGAAAAGCTTCTCATCGAAGCTCTCATTGTAGGTGTAAATGTGGAAATGTTTGTCTACGTCATAGAAGGACAGCTGGTTGTTGTCGTAGTCGAGGTAGACGCCCACCTTGCGGGGGATGAGGCCCGGTGGCAGCGCGGTGAAGGGCACCGTCAGCGCTTTCAGCTCAGTGCCCCTCTCCAGCCGCAAGGTCAGGTACCCCGTATCTGTGTTCAGCGACTTGAAGCCTTTCCTCAAGGCAGACTCTTTGGCCACGCCCAGCCGCCAGTCGCGCTCTCCCACTTCCACCTCCCAGTAGCGACGACCAGTGCCGAAGCCCTCCGTTCCAACGGCACACCACCAACCGTCAAAACGCTGGTGGTAGTTGGGAATATCTTTTCTCTCAAAGCCACAGCGCATCCTCTTCTCATCAGTAGAGATGAGCAGATCAGGGTTGGCCGTGTCCAGATCCAGGGTCACCTCCACTAGAGGGGAAATGTGAAGCGATTTAAATTAAAAAACAGGTTGAGAAAAGATTATATGGACTAAAAAGCTGATTAAAGATTTAATTTTGTACCTGCAGCATCTGCGATCCAATCCCACACTGCCAAAAAATGAAGGAAAATAAAAGTAAGTGGATCTAATAGTGTAAATACACCAGCATAGGGATGATAACGCATGATTTGTGGTCTACAGTACATATCTCACCTGGTTGAGGGACGTAGGATATGGCACCTAGAAAAAGAGAATGATAAACTCATAAGAGGGTGAATATTTCCAAAGAAACAACCAAATTCAACTCGAGTCACGATTTACAAACCGATCTTCTGAGTCTTCTGTTTCCACAGAAGCCACTGCTGTGGGATGGTGTCCTGTTGGAACAAACAACAAGAAGGCCTCATTGATGAACTGCAGCGTTTCATACAAGCTGTAAAGTATGACCTGTGGATTACAGAAAGCACTTCTACCTTGTCAGGCCGCTGTAACATTAAAGTCCACATAAGCAGCTCCATTGCGGTCAGCAGATTGGGAGCACGGCCCCAGCGCCAGGCGGACTGCACGTCCTCCAGATTCTTCACCACTGGTTCTCCGGGCCACACACTTTGCTGCACAATGATCAATGTCAATAAAAAACAACGAGCAAACTTATTTTTTGTTTTGAAAGAAATATTCGTTGTATATATCTAAACCTCCCACCTCAGGCTGGGCTCTTATATCCTTGATCCATTCGAGAATAACAGCTTTGGCCTGCTGCAGGTCCTTCTCACTCGTCACATCGGGCTGTTTGCCCTCATTCATCTCTGGCCAGCCATCAGTCTGCATGGGTCTCATCTGCACAGAGAAAAATGCACACATTTATTAAATACACCTCTATACCTCAAAGAGGTGTAGTTCTACTATGACTATTAATTTTCTGTAGGATTCTGATGTTTTCTTTTAGGTCATCTGACTGTCCATATGTTCACAATTCATAAGATTTGATCAGATTTGGCCAGGTTTTAATTCAGCTTACTCGCAATGATCACCTAATGTGTCTTCTCCCAAAGTCTGCTCAAGGTCACATTTTCATTTTCTCAGCATAACCCTCATGCACACTACTTACATTCTCAACATGGCCTCACTCCTGATGTACTGAACAATATTTAATTCAACCCTTTCAACAAAGTCATTAACACAAGGTTCCCAGTGCATGCACACAATGATAAAGTGAGAACTTCCTGGAATGACAAATCATGTGATAGCTTGAAATATCACTCTGTCACATGTTGTATCATTTTAGATGGTAATGGCCATGATCTTATTGATCATCCTATTAGCTGGCTCCTAGATTAGAAAGGCATGGTTGAGGCTAACACCAGTAGTATGGTCAATGCTGTGAGATGCTGACCTGTAAACATATTTTCATGCTTTTTAAATGATTTAAATGATGCAATGATTACTGCTGGTTATGTAGTCATAAAGTACAAAAGGTGGACATAGCTAAGGTGACATCACTCACTGGTTTTTGAAGTTTTGGCTGCAAAGTACTGAATGTGAAGATGAAGGGCGGGTCTGACTGTGACACCGCTCGCTTGCTGGCTAATTGCTTGCGACTGACGACTTGCTGCCAGTGAACGAGCCGATAATACAGCGGATAATCCTGCTTTCTAAAACATGATTTAACCTAGACTTTCAAAATAGAAATTTTCCCATAGACTTCTATTGAGGTTTTGCAAGATGTGTGACTAACTTGTCGCCCATTCTGGATGTGCAAAAATCATGGTGACAATTTAGGACCACTAAAGTCCCATTAACACAGTACTAGAGACCTGGTTGTGAGGGAAAAACTATTATTTCCTAACCAGTTGTGTCTGAGAAAATGACTGCTAAAGCCCCTACAGACCAATCAGTGATGCCCTAGCACCCACGTGTTACTCGGGGGAAAAATGTGTATTCCCCAACTGGTTGGAAAACCCTTCCTGTGACTGCTGCAGTGGTAGTTTGAATTAAAGTGAAGGACTTGTCTACACTCTGAGCTATAGGGAAACCGTAAAAGTGTGACACAAACCAGAAATGGAGAACGTTTGTGTCACACTTTTTTCAAGTCTTACTACCGCTAAGCTAGTGGTAAGCAAATATTTGTAGACAAGCATGAAAACTGTAGTCTGATAGCTTAAGCAATCACTACGAGTTTTGGGTGCAGCCTCTTCTTTGCATGATTGCATCAGGTCCAATATGGTGGACAAGTCTGACACAGTATGCACATGATCTCATGTGGGCAACTTCAATAGGACTCAGTCTTTTTGCAACCACAGCTATCGCCATCTGGTGGCCTTTACTTAGAATGCAAGTTTAAGGCACTTCCACATTGACTTTATTTTTCCATTCTTCATTCCTGTCTGTGGTTGAACTGGAATAATTCATCTTGCATGTGACTGCTTGCGAGCCTCTTTGACTCTGCAGCGTATTTGAATTCTCATTGGCTTGTGCAATACAGCCAGTCAATGGCAAAAAAAATATATCACTTCTTTTCTGTACTTCACACTACTACACCACTGATGATTTGGTACTTTTCAGTTAAACACCTTGCTCTCCAGCATGGAGGCCCACTGTAGAATGAAGACCCTGCAGAGAGGAGTTGGCCAGATGTCATTTTGGTTCCAGATGTGCTCCAGCATCGCTGATCTCTGCAAGGGCAGAACAGAGAGAGAAAGACTGGATTGGTGAGGACTGGTAAGCAAGTCAGAGTTTAATCATTCCTTCATTAGGCTGTAAACAACAGTGATGATCAGTGTCACTTTTGACATTAAGAGAAAATTGTTACAATGATACAATCCCATAAATCCCAAAACAGCGCACTAAGACAGTGAGTGAATGCAAGCATTAGTTCAGGTTCACAAGAAGTTTTTACCTGACACACTCGACTGATGTCTCTAGCCAGCTCCACAACAAACAACTGGTCCTCATCCAGCGGCTCCCGCTTCTCTTTCTTTGCCCTCTTGTGCGAATCCTGTGAGGAAAATACAAGTAAAGGATTTTCCGTGAGAAACTGCTGGAGTAAAGTGGAGTGTTTGAGCCACAAAGAAAGACATTTAGACAGCATTAGTGCTGGTTCACAAGTGCTTTAGAAAGTAATAAGGCCAACTGGGAAAGGGGGCGGTCACTTAGCCTAATCAAAATGCACATGGGGGCTCTGATCCTGTCAGCAGAAAATCCAGCCTCTGTCTCGTTTCATCTCATCAACTCCCTGCACAGAGTAACCCCCTTTTTTTTTACATTAAGCCAAACAGTCACACCAAACAGGTATGATAAAAAAAATGTATTATGTCTGCTGTCTACCTGAGTATAAAGGTGACCTCCTCCCAGGGGCCACGTTTGAACATTAAACACACATGTTTTTATTAGAGTGTACAGAAATGGGTTACCTTGATCTTGGCCGTCAGGTTTTTAGCCGGCTCCACCATGAAGTGAAAACACTGCATCATTTTGGCTGGCCTGTCCTAACATGACACGCAAAACACAAAAAATGTAGCTTTAGCAAACTACCCATTCATTCATTCCTGTCCAGACCATGTGTCATGACAAGCGGCATTACGCTGTAATGAAGCATATAAGCACAATCTGCTACATCTCAGAAATCTGATGGCGGTAAACTCCATGGCGATATAAACAGCAGTCAGTTATCTCACTGCTGCTCCTCAAACCCTTAAGGACTTGTTATTGTCCTTGGTGCCTTCTAGGAGGTGAACGCTGAAGTGGAAAATGGGTAATGTTTAGTTCCAAAACACTGGGAGGTCAAGGAAATCAGTAAACACATGACGATGACGGAAACATCACACGACCCTTTGAAGAACATAACAATAACAGTAAAAGGTGAGGGAAGCAGCGGTGGGGTTTTGGTAAGTTATATAAATGATCAACAAAGTTATTGAAGACATAGATGCCACATGCACACACACGCACGCGCACACACAACACAAAGTCTTTAAGAAGGTCATCGAGCAGAAGCAGAGAACAGCAGTGATTATTAACTTGAGCGCCAGTAAAGCAATAAAAACAGGCCGTCTGAGGCAGGACAGGCCCAGATTTTCTGTCTCCCTGCCTTATTTACTCTGTATGTCACTCACTCTGGCCTTTTTCTCCCTCATCATCTGCAGAAGAATACAGTCTGAGCTCAGTCTGTGTCTGGTTGGCACTGCATCAATTACCATGACCAGACAAAACTGGTTCTCAGGCTGAGCAGGACGTAGAAAAAAAAAACACAACAAAACACACTGCAATTAATAAAGCCGGTATTTGCATACAGTATCACCCCTTGTTTCATGTGAACAAACTGTGTTTCCCTGCAGCTTCCCTGCAACTTCCATATGCAAAACTAAGCTGCACCTCTCAGGAATCTACCGACTACACGCACCTGTAAATACACGTCAATGCTGCGTCATACAGGAAAACAACAACAGCAATAACAACACATAAAATCAAATGAAAGACTGATTTTTTTTAAACGACACGTCTAACGATGGGGGAATGCTCGCTTTGTATTCATGCTGTGGGAAAGCATGACCATGCAGCTTTTACAGAGTGAGAGCGACCCAGTTCGCGGGCAGCTGATGACTGCGCAGAAGGTAAACACAGATCTGCTGAGTGACTTTGCGGCAGATTTGCATCACATGTGCAAAGATACTCCCTTGCAGACGTTGCACACTGATTTTTACCACACAACAGAATGACAGGTTCATGCATTATAGTGTTGTTGTCCTATAATTCGTCCCCCGCAGTGCATCCTGCGAAACAGCGCGGTGAGTGATAAGGCGCCAGCTGATCTGCAGCTTACCTTGATCCACGGAGTTTTGTTGAAGCGCTTCGATTTTCCTTTTGCCTCTTTCCTCTAGCGAGAAGCTACCAAGTCTAAAAGTGTTTGGTCTCTGTTCTGCAGTCTGTGTCTGACCTTGTTTACATGCCAGACTGACAGTCGGCTGCTCGTGCAGTTTCGGTTTTTTCCGTGAGTGACGAAAGCGGCTCATTAGTGGGCAGAGCTCGCGACCATCTTGGTAAGGTAACAGTGCTTCATGCCGTCTTAAAGAGGTAAATCTGTAGTTTGGATTCAAGTTTTAAAAGTGCGACTGTTTCACTTGTGTATTTACATTTTCTTCTATGCACCATGACTTGCACTGCAGCAATTCAGAGGCAGGTTAATCTTTGTTCATTCAGAGCAAAGATTAACTTGCCTAAAGCTGATAAACCTGATATCATTTCTGCTATTAAGGGCACACCTGCAAGACTCGAAGCGCAGATATATCAGATTTAGTTCTTGCATACAGCAAGTTCACTGTCACCTTAGCAGCAGCTTAAACTGCTGCCCCCCTCAGGCCTCTGATTATACATTTATCACCGTAACATTTTACAGCCGGTTGTCTATTGTTAAAAAGGTACACGTCAAAAGTATTGCCTCATCTGCTCTCACAAGCAAATGAACTTAAGTGACATCCCATTCCTAATCCATAAAGTTTCATATGGATTTGCAGCTATAACAGCTTCAACTCATCTGGGAAGACTTGCCACAAGGTGTAGGAATACTTATGGGAAGTTTTTATTTTAATGGAGACAGAATATCAACCAAAAAACTAGACAAAATCACATACATAAAAATTATAGATTGATTTTCAATGTCACTGAGTGAATAAGTATTTGATTCCCAAGCAAAACATGACTTCGTACTTGGTGGAGAAATCGTTGTGGGCGAGCACAGCCATAAGACGTTTCTCGTAGTTGGTCACCAGGTTTGGAAAGATGGTGTTTTCTGGGTCACATTCAGGATTTGTCTTTCACCAAACGTGGCGGGTCAAGTTGATTCCAAAGAGCTCGATTTTCTGACCACAGCACTTTCTCCCAAACCTTGTCTGAATTATTTAGATGTTCACTGGCAAACTTAAGACGGGCCTGTACATGTTTCTCGTTGAGCAGCGTGTTACCAGTGGTGTGCTTTGGTCCAACTGCCTTCAGATCATTAACAAGCTCCTCTTGTTTACTTTTTGGGCTGATTCACCACCTTTCTCATGATCATCTTCAGCCCATGAGGCAAGATCTTTCATGGAGCCTTAGATCATTTTATAATTCTACAATTTCTGAATAATGACACCAACAGTTGTCACCTTCTTACCAAGCTTCTTGCTGATGGTCTTGTAGCTCAGTCCAGCCTTGTGCAGGCCTACAGTCTTTTTCCTGATGTCCTCTTGCAGCTCTTTGGTCTTACCCATGGTGGTGATGAGGTTAGAATGGAATAAATTGATTCTGTGGCCATGTGTACTATATACACATAACAATTTTAGATCAGTAGTATCTGCATTTGATTGGTTAATCTGTAGGAGCCAGGACTCTGGCTGTGTTGTAGAGGATCAAATCCTTATTTAAATCAGTGACAAAAAGTCAGACTGTAACTTTAATGTAGGATGTTTGTTTTTTTTATTTTTGGTTGCTATTATATCTCTTTCCACTCTGTGAAACTACAATAAAAATTAGAGACTGTTCATTATTTTTCCATAATGGGGATGTTTGCTCATCCTCATAGGAAGTTTTTTTTTTTTTTTTTTTTTTTTTTTTAATTTTTGGG
>VOQK01031061.1:5319-16897 GCA_015052645.1 Benitochromis conjunctus
GTAACCGTGAACAAAATACACTGTTGAATGATGTTGAAGTTAGTACATAACATGGGAGTTTTTTGCATGTAATGAAAAGAATAATTATTCATTAACTGGCATTTTAAGACAAAAAAATTAGAACACTGCATATTTGATGTATTTATTTATTTATTTATTTTATTTATTTTAGTTTTATTCTTTGATTTATTTATATATAATTATATTATATATCTATATATAGATATATAAGTATATATTTATATTTATACTTTTCTCCATGTTTCCTGTTTTATTTTGAAAAAGTCTTGTGTTCTTTCCTCATTGTGTTTGGTTTCACGTCCTCGTGGCGTCAATATGTTTCATTTCAGTCAGCTGTTTCCCCATGTGCTCTCACTTCCCCTGATCACCTACTGTGTTTATTTAAGTTTAAGTCCTCCTGTCTTCCTTTGTTCATTGTCTGGTTGTCTCTTATGCTCACCATAGTTGTCACAGTTTATTCATAGTTGTCATAGTTTTTCATAGTTTTCAGGTTTCTTCCTGCCTTCAACCCTAATAAAGGCTCGTTTTTTTGTTGAAACCTACTGTTCCTCTCTCTGCATCTGCATTTGGGTCCTGTTTTCAAAAACACAGGCGAACCCCGCCGTGACAGCACAACCTGACGCAAGATAGACCCACCGGATGCTGCTCGGGAGAGGGGTCTCGCTCACTTCATGAACCTGTGGAGGTGCATGTCTGGCACCTCAGACCCTTGGACAAAGTTGTTGGGAGTGAGCGCCATGGAGGCGGTTCTTCCTAATGTTCCAGAACTGTTGCAGATCCCCTTGGCTTCGGAGCTGGTCCGTTATCTGGTCCAACAGACACGCTCCGAGCCTGGGAGTTCCCGGATTATTCTGCGAAGCAGCAGCTGCAGCAACCAGAGGTCTCCACACTTCCTGTTCCTGCTTTGTCTATGCCAGATGTCTCCGCTCCTACTGGTATTGCTCCGTCTCTGCCAGAGGTCTCCACGCCTGCTGGTTCTGCTACACTGTCGCCCTCAGTTCCATCAGTCACGACTTCCTTGTCATCACCTGCAGCTCCACTAGTCATGGCTCCCTCACCGTCACCTGCAGCTCCACCATACACGGCTCCCACGCTGTCGCCTGCAGCTCTGTCAATCGCGATTTCCATGCCGGTGTCACATCCAGCGTGCCCAGCGTCAAACCCCAGAACTTTGTAATTATGGACTTTTGTGCTGCCGACCTCCAGGTCGACCCCCAGAATTTTGTCCTGCCTTCAGCCCTAATAAAGGCTTGTTTTTTTTTTTGTTTTTTTTTTTAAACCTACTGTTCCTCTCTCTGCATCTGCATTTGGGTCCTGTTTTCAAAAACACCAGTGAACCCCCACCGTGACATGTGTAAAGTTCAGTAACATGTTGGCAATATTAAATCTAGTGTCTCTGCAATGAAAATCTGGCTATTTGCTGGTTAAAGTTATTTTTGTGCAATTATTATGCCCCTAATCACATTTCAGCAAATAAACCTTCCAGCCACTGTCATTCTCACCTCATGTAGTATGTTTCTATCCATAACCTACCTATTGTGCTGCTGTGATAACTAAGATATACACCAGTCAGGCCTAACAATTTGACCACTGATTTGTGAAGTTAATAACACTTAATATCCCTTCATCATACCATAGGTGGAAAATATCATATAAAGCTGCTTGTGTAAACTTCAAGCACTACTCATGTTAACCAGTTCCCCCTATATCTACAACAATTGTAACCCACTGACTCCTTTATCACAACTCCCTGATAGCTTAGTTTCTTTTCTTTGTGCATTTTTCAGGTCATCAAAGAAAATTAAAAAATATAAAATGCAAGAAAAGAGGTGGAGCAGCCATCCAAACCTACCTGGTCCTGTGTGAGGACCAGGAAGTATTTGCCTCCTAAACCTAATAACTTCTTGTGCCACCCTTGGCAACAGCAACTAGCAATGAACCTTTACCATTGCTGTGGAGGAATGTTGGCCCACTCTTCTTTGCAGAATTGGTCTAATTCAGCCACACCGGAGGCCTTTTCAGTATCGAGAGGCGGACGTGCTGGTGTGTTTCAGATCATTGTCTGAGGGAGCTTGACCTTCAGGATCTTCTAGTAGAGAGCAGAATTCACAGATCTGGACAACTTGCCATCACTGATGGAACAATAATGGCAAGTTGTCCAGATCCAGAGAAGCAGCCCGAGACCATTACACTACCACCACCATGTTTGACTGTTGATGTTGATGCTCTTTTTATGAAATGCTCTGTTAGTTTTTCACCAGATGTAACCAGATGGACTCAAACTATTCAAAAAGTTCAGCTTTTGGCTTGTCAATCCACAGAATATTTTCCCAGAAACCTTGGAGAGCATCAAGGTGTTTTTAGCATATGTGAGATGACTCTTGGAGTCCATTTAAGTCAGCAGTGGTTTTCACCTTTGAACTCTCCCATCGATGCAACTTTTTCCCAGTTTCTTTCTTATTGTTGAATCACGAAGTCTGACCTTAACTGAGAAAAATAAAGGCCTGCAGTCTTTTAGATGTTGTTCTGTGTTCTTTTGTGACCTTGTTGATAAGTCGATGTGCTCTTGGAGTAATTTTGGTCGGCTGGCCACACCTGGGAAGGATTGCCAATCTTGCAGGTTTTCTCTATTTGGGCCGTGCTCGAGTCCCAAAGCCCCAGAAATGACTGTTACTGATAGATGTCACTGACTTTGTTTCTCGTATGTTTCTTTAGATATTGGCATGATGTGTTGTTTTTTGTTGTGACGTGGCTGTAGCTCAGGCGGTAGAGCAGGTCAGCTACTGATCAGAAGGTTAGTGGTTCGATCCCTGGCTCCCCTAGTCTACATGCCAAATATCCTTGGGCAAGATATTAACCCCAAGTTGCCCCAAGTCTCCGATGGATGCATCGGAGTATGAATGTTAATTAGAAAGCACTATAGTATAGAGAAAGTGCTTGTATGTATGGGTGTGATTGGGTGAATGAGGTTGTTGTATAGAGCACTTTGAGTACTCCGGGAGAGTAGAAAAGCGCTATATAAGAATCAGTCCATTTACCATGTTTTATCCCATTTCACTTTGACTGACAGGTTCTGTTTAAGGGATTTCTTGATGCAACAGGTCTGGTGCTAATCAGGTCTGTGTTTGGCTCATTCAACTGAACTCATCCTTCCATAACATATTGTTAATCACAGTTATTTCATGATTAAACAAGGGTGGGCAGTTGTGGGGTTTTTTTTGTTTTTATATAAGGTCAGGTAGGTTTGGATAGCTTTTTCCCCTTAATAAATGAAATCATCATTCAAAACTGCATTGCATATTCTCTGGTTCTCTGGTTATCTGTCTAATATTACCCTGAAATCTTTTAAAAGGTAAATTTCCATTGACCTAAAATGGCATTTGCCTTTAAGCAAATTCGTTAATTAATCCTTAAAACATATTTTGTTATCCCATTTAACTTCTAGCATAAGTTCACTCAACTGAACGGAGGTCTAATCTGTCCTAATAAACAGAACCACCTCAGTCTATAAAGTGGAGGGGTACACCTGGTCAGGTTTATTTTTGGTTTTCAAGTTCCCTTTTGGTGTGCTTAGCACCATGTTATTAGCCACCTTCTCCCACCAGATGACACACTTGGGCTAAAGTCTGTTAATAGTTCAGTCTCGTTTAACTAAACTATAAGACAGGTGGTTTCTGTCATACATTTATTTATTTTATTTTTTTGTGTGATAATTACATATGGTTTCCACAAAATCCCACAGCATACTTGGACTTGCCTCAAGGCAAACCAGCAAACCAGTATGCCTTGGGACATGATTTGGAAACCAAGAATCTATTGTATGCAAGACTTTAGTTACTGGCCTGAGGTGTATTCATGCTTACACATAAGAATGTACCCTGGCCGTGTTTCTTTTAGATAACTTATAATTTAAAAAACTGAAACATTATTATTAGTTTAATAAAACTGATGTCTTTATGTAAAGAGGGAGAACTAATCAATAGCCAATTTCTTAATAACAAGGATCCCCTACCAGAGCCAACTCTACTACTTAATTAGTTAGTTAATCACCTAATTAGTGAGATAACTTTGTGCTGCCGAAAAAATAAATTTAGCTGGGGTAACAGTAAAATCAGATGTCCAACATCTATGATTGATGCTCATGTAATTTAACTGTCAGTTCTTGCTAACATGTTATGAAACCCCAGTCACATCCTTCTGAGTTTCATTAATAACCTGTTACAGGCAGGTCTGTGTGCCCTCTTCGTTTTAAGCACTTAAGCAGGTCTTTTGAGCTCAATCTAAATACAGTTAATATTAAAACATCAGTGATATTAATTTCAGGTTGTAGGTCACTGTTACATATTTTGACATTCTTGTTCAAACCTACTGGCTCAATGACTTCTATATGACCGAAGGCGAGGTCACATACTGCATGTAGAGGAGTCTTTCTCATAATACAGAGAAATTGTAGGGGGAATTCCTGCTCAGCAGTGTTGATTACAAAGTCAGACACATGCAGGAAATCCTCTGCGTAACAGTCACAGAATGCTCTGCTGTTTACTGCCATGTGAACAGTAGTTTCAACAATGTATGGAGTGCTGACTTTTAAGAGTCTACTGGGAGCAAAATGACTGCCCCTCCTCTTTGATGCTGCTTCAGGTGGCTGCAGAAGTCCAGTTTTTCAGTACCAAGAACTAGCCCTCTGCTGCTAGAAGTACATACTAAGAAAAGAAAATGTATACAAGTGTTTAACAAAAAAAAAAAAATCAATGGTCATCAACTACAATACGGTGAATGCTTTTGAGGAGATGAATCAGTGCCATTTCTGCCTGCCTCTGTCCACTGCCTTTCTTGTTAGTATGGCCGTTTTGCCTTGCCTTGTGGAGCCAAAGTACATAAACACCGTTATCAGAGGAGCAGTTGGAGGTGCAGTCAGCAATGTGCTGCTGTCAAACAAACAAAGGCCCGGTGGAATTACCTGCCATGACTCATACATGACAGGTAGCTGCTACCATACACATTCAACTGGAGTCTGGAAGCCCTGAAGATTTTGCTGTGGTCATTTATTTTCCAAGTTATTGCTGACTTTCTGACTTTTAATTAAAAATGCTGATTACTGTAATTTGTTATCATTCTATCTTTAAATTCTCCAATGTGCAGCAAAGCCCAGTGGGAGGTCTAAGAATATATTAGTGTGCTATTGTAGGATTTTGTTGTTGTTGTTTGTTTGGTTTTTAATTGCATGTAGTTTTTTGACCTGATTTGAATATGTTGATTTAATAATACAGATTATTAATTAGTGGTTTGCGTTTAGGGTTTTTATAATACCCATTAAACTAATTTTGAGATAATTGCAGCAAATGTTTGTGTGAATAGTACCCATGCAGTTTGCATCACAATGCAGTCTGTTGTCTCAAAGGCTGGTTACTACTTGCACTCAGCCTTCAGGTTATTTTTTTCCCTACACCTTTTATCTTCAGCCTTAAATGAAAAAAAAAAAGTTCAGAGACAGACTTTCACTCACATCACCATCATAACCTGCAGCAGATCATCTGTGGATCTGTGGATGTTGCTTTTAATCAGAATCCCCAGCTGCTAGGATGCGTGAGAGTTTTACCTTTTCAGCTGGACCTTCTAAATGGCTTATTTTATCACTCAAGGTTATGCTGAACCTGATTTGTACTGTCATTACACAGGTTCTTTTGACATTTTAAGTACTTTCAAGCTGAATAATGGCCTTTTGCATACTTTATGAAATTGCCCTCAAGTGGAAAGACATTGAAACAATAACTTGAGTGAAGATTAGTATCAGATATTTGGCTCAGTGAATAATATTAAACACTATAGCATTCTTTCAAGAGACATGTTTTGAATAGGAGTTTGTAGAGAAATGTTTTCATTAATTAAATTAAACTTAAACCAGAATATCTAGAAACAGTGGTGTGAGAATTCACCCAAACACACCTAAAACTCTGGAGGACATAGTTATATAGTTAGTCATATCTTTTCATCGCGCTCACTGTCTGGGAGGCAAATGTCCAGATGCACAGCGGCTGATGCAGTTGTTAGCTGGCGTTAGTTTTATCAAGGGTAGACACTCAGCCAATAATACACACAGCCAAAACAATGTAATAGATTATTGCTCCAACTCATTAGAAACCACAGTTTCCTCTTTAGATGCAGAGGAAGCATTTGACTGGGTAAACTGGAAATTTATATTAGTATTTCTGCACAAATTTGGATTGGGTTCATTCTTCACATTTTGGATCAAAACACGATACAGCATTTCAAATGCAGGTGTATGAACAAATGATCTTACTTCCCAAAGCTTCAATCTAAAGAGGGGCACCAGACAGGACTGTCTGCTTTCCCCCTAGCTTTTTGTTATTTTTTATCAATTATTAATTGATAAAAATAAGAAATTATTACTATTGTTATTATAAATTTTTTTCACCAAGCTCTCAGACTTGATTCAATTGAACCATATTTTGCTACTAAAAATGGTATCTGAAGATCTCACATGTTGGAATACTTTACCTATATCACTAATGGGAAGAGGCGCCAGAATTAAAATGATGGTTTTGCCTAAAATAAACTACTTGTTTTCACTGATCCCTAATAAACCTTCCAATGGCTGGTTTAAAGGCCCTTTCACATAGGATGTGGCATATGCTGCGCTGGCTGATGCGCTCTGCTTGTAATTTTTTTGCGCCATCAATCAAGACATCACTCTCTCTGACTTTGTATCCTCTACAAGAGTTTGTGTTGTATTATGTTCAAATGTTTAAAAGAAAAAAAATGTGTCGCTCACTCATAAAGAATAAAGCTTTGTAACTATCCCGACTAGCTTAGAGTTTGTCGCTTCCATAGCACTTCTTTCCTCCCGAAAGCTCCAGAGCAGTTGAAAGGAATGACTTAACGGTTCTGGAGGTCCCATATATGCACGTAAACCTGTGTCAAAAAGTTCACCAAACTCAGATATGCACAGAATGTTTTTATTCATGACGTGGTTGACTTTGGCACAGTTGTAGGCTTTGTTTCTATTGGTCGCGTAAAAGGCGCACGTCAGAGCATGCAGCTGTTAAAGTTGAACTGGTTTGAACTTTTACTGCGGCATGTGCAAGTACTTCTTGCTGGCACGCTTGAAACCGTTATTGCGCAATGTGAGCAATAGAAATGAATGGTTTTCAGAGCGCTGCGTGTGTCGCGTCCTATGTGAAAAGGCCTTTAGTCACTAGACTTAAACATCTCAAATTTTTTAATGGAAAAAACAAACCATCACAAATAAGTTTGAAAACTCTACAAAAGCCAAGACACAATGGTGGTCTAGAACTACTTCTTCTTTTTTTTAATTTTTTTTTTTTACTATTTCTTATACAATAGATTGCTATATGTTTCGAAATGGATCAAATCAAGCTCCCTAGACAGCCCATGGCTGGACCTAGAACAAGCATTCTGTGATAAAGTAAAAATCTCTAATCTGCCTTTCATAAGCTTTAGCATTAAGCATCATAACTCCTTTAAAAGCATCAACACCTCTCTGACAGCCTGGTGGGAATTTTAAAAATAACTAAATCTCCACTTGTTCCATGTAAACTAACACCCATTTGAAACAATCCAGATATGTGCCAGAAAAAGAAGATACAAAATTTTCTGCAATGGCACAAAAAGGGAATAAAAGGTCAAGGTGAATGTGATGTTTATTAACTACTTAGTTGGACTCAAGTGCAGGACCCAGGCAAGGCAGTGAGATGTGGGATATGCTTAGAAGTACTTTATTCACTTAAACACATAACTGAGGCAAGCAGGGATTTCTTAAACATGAGAGCATAAAGAAACAAAGATTTACTGGAGCATAGATAGAAAACTCTGCACTAGACTTTAATTAGCTGGGTGAGAGACAGGCATGTGGAGCGGCGGCAGACTGCACGGGGCAGGCCACATCTAGGGAAGGAGAGGACAGGTCAGGAGGAGCAGAGAATCCAGGGAGAGAGCTGGGTAATGCTATCCAGAGTGTTATTGTGAGAAGCCTTACTTGGAATCCAGGTGTGTAAGAAACGGGAAGGGTGTCAGAGGAGAGACCTTGAATCCGTGTGTTACCAAGGAGAGGGTGGGCAGGCTGGGGGAGTGGTGGTGGCGATCCAGTAGGTGAGTTTGAACCAGAGCAGCAGCAGAGAAAATGGCGTTCATGAAAAGGTGAGTGTCTGGAAGCAATCCAGGGTTGGCTGGGTTACTAGAGGAGAGAGAAGAAACAGAATTACACACTAGACGAGAAATCGTTAACAAGCGCAAAACCTGAACCAGCCCGTTTACCACTCTGAGAGAGCTAGTAATCTGGTGGAGTCTGGATTGCCGTCCGTTTTCTGGTTAGGTCCCTCCTTGCATGGGAGTGGTCTGTGTCCCTTTTGCCGCTCCACCATGTGGGGTTGGTTGGCCTATGTCAGGATGTCTGGTCCATGCCTCCAGGGCTCTGTCACCGGCCCCTTGCGGGGGAGTTCGGGAGAGAGAGCACTTTAGATAGCTGCTGCACTGGCTACTCAGAGCAGGAAGTATTGGCACCGAAACTGGAGGCATATTGGAATGGCACCATGGCAAGGCCCCAGGAATTGTAGCTTAATTTTCGGACTGTGTCACTAAAGTGGTTATCAATTCTAATAGCCAGTGAGATTAGCAACGAAAAAATCACAGAAATAATCTTGCCACAGAATATAGAGGAATCTCACAGAGAAGATGGTCAAAAACCTTCTTAAATTCCTCAACAAACTTTAGATTACTTTCATTTACAGGTGATGGAATTGATGAGGTTAAAGATCACGAACTAGTAGATACGAGATTTTTGAATTCATATGGAAAGGAATCAGATTGAACAACTAAGCACACAAGAGCACTGCAGTAAAAAAACTTTAAACCATGTCCAAATGGCTATGAAGGGAGTGAGGTTGTGTTGGGAAAGGTCGGAAAAAGTGCAACCAAGTTTTCTGCTTTGGCTTGGTGGGACAAAAACTGAAGCTGGTAGAACAAGATTGGGGCAGTTTTGAATCGATGTTTTGGATTACACTGGAAATTTGATCTAAATGCTGGTGAGTGACCTGCTGCAGTGGAGCGCCTGCTCGTATCAGCCCAATAAAACACCTTTCCTTTGTAGGAGGAGGCGATCAGTTTGAGAGGTTAGATAGGTAGAAGCAACAATGATTTCTACAGGTTTGCAGATGTTTAAGGGATGCATTACAGTAATACAGCTAGGATATGCCCTCCACATCAATCCCCATTTTGCATGTGGTCTCTTGAGAAAATTAATTGCCCACGCCCACCATAGAGGCACCAACAATCTGGTGAAGAGCAAGGGCACAAATGAGTTCTTCAATACAGCAAGTTTATGAGTGGAATGTGGAACAGGTCAGATGGCTGAAGCCTGGGGAAACAGAAAACTCCACCTGCAGGCATGCCTTTGAAAAGAGGCAGACTAACAACTGCACCTGAGAGAGAAAGGAAAGAGGAAAAGAAGGAAGAACCTCTGGCTTACCAGGATCACAATAACATGTGCATTAATGTATCTCCTTAAAACATTTATTGGTGTGTTTGGCCACTAGGGCAATTTAACTGCAAAGCTGGATCATTGTGCCATAAGTAGCTCTTATAAAACTTTCATGAGACACACCTGTCATTCAAGCTAATCCCAAAATGCACCTTTATGAAAGCACTTTTACTTCTGAATGAAACAATAATCTTCATAATCACTACCAAGGCACGTATTAGAGGAATTGAAAATTAGCTGTTTATAGCTGTTCTGGTGTGATTCCTTAGAGACAGCATTAACCACACAGTCACAAAGTGCTTTGCCTCCTATTCGTCTGTGCATAAGCTGACGAGATAAACCAATCATGCCTCAGAACCCTTGAAAATTCAGAGTGTAATTAAATGTAACTTGCAGCCCTTTATTGCTGCTGATATAACTCTCCTGTTAGACTGGCTCATGAACCAAGCTCTCCAAACAGGAAGAAGCGACAGCAGTCAGAACTCCTTCAAGACAACTATGATAATAATCTAACTTCAAATGATTAATTCTGAGGGTCATCCACAGTGCCTGGAAGTCATGCTGTTCAATTAACAGTTATTATACCAAACAGCTTAAGACACTTTACATATCGGTGTTATGTCCTCCTATAGCATCGCTTTCTGCTTGTTCTAAACCCCTGGCTAAAATACAGTGCACGGTCCAATTCCTCTAAATGAAACCTTATTAATCCACCATAGCTCAAAACCTCAATTGGCTCTTAGCAAAACAGTTAATACAGGTAGTTATCCACGTATAAGTAGGAATGACAAAAAAAGCCCAAGTTTTTTTTTATCAGTCTTTACGAAGAAAAACGTGACTGTAAATAGCTTCAGTCACCTTAATTAATCCATTACTAAGATATAATAAAAATCTAGAAATGTTATAAAATACAAAAAATTAAGAACAATTGTCCCATAACTACAAGAAAATATAATTCGAAGAAAACAAATTCATGTTAGTATTTGCTCATCGTACAACAAAATGAGTTTTAAAAAGGTGTACGTCATACATTAAAACTTTACACCATTAAAATATCGACTGTGCTAAAGATCGATGGTAGGCACAGAACAGCCATGCACTGGAGCTGGGTGGCCTCTTAGCTGAAGGGTGCAGAAATGTTTGTTTAGTGCTGAAGTTAACAAGCCTGAAGGGAAGTGTATTTCTGGCCGCATCTGGAGGAGAATCTGTGTATTTGTGTGTGTGCTGTGACTGGATGCTGTTCTTCTTTTTTCTGTTAGACTGGAGCTCCAAACCAGGCCAGTGTGTGCTCCCAGCGCTGCAGCCTTGAATGGGGAGCACCAGCAGCGGCTCTCTGTGTGGTGCAGACCTGACAAGCCTGCGTTGACAGATAAGCCAGAGCGCTTTGGTCAACAACAGAGCTGTACAATACAAATGCTAATATCCCTCTGTAGAGTTGTACCAAGATGTTTACTACTGAGATTTGATTGAATTCTGCCACAAGACCTGACCAAATCAGATCCCCACTGCTTATCTGTAAGACTCTTGTTGGTGGCTAAAATAGGAAATGGCAATCCCTGTGGCCTTTTCAGCGATGAACTTTTAAAGTATAAAGATGTCCTTCAAGGTCTATTTGAAAGAAATGGCTGGCCCTACAGGCCATTACTATCTGTCGTCTAACTGTTTTTAATGCTGCTTTTGTGTCTGCTAATGAGAAATACCATTTTTTAAACTCTGTTCCCTTTCATCTCTTTCTGACTTTTCAAACAGGGACACTTAAACGGTCATCTTGACCAGTGAACCACAGGTTTCTAAGGTTATCCTGAGGGGTTTCATTAGAGAAGATGTGCTGAATGAACCGGGTAGACCTGAACTGCCATCTAACCAACCTCTGCAGCTTGCCACCAAAGCCATACTGATGACATTTTTCTTTTCTGCTTGGATAAGCACAACATGCTCTGTGCACAGGACTGGAAATTGTAAGCCATGTTGTGTGGAATTGAGTGTGCTTTAAGTATGAAAAGACATTGGTTCTCTGAAACCTTAATTAGGAGAAGATAT
>VOQK01031063.1:5548-31879 GCA_015052645.1 Benitochromis conjunctus
CCCCTTAAAAAAAACCCCCCCCCCCCCCCCCACCAGGTGTGGTCGTTGAGGAAACGTCTGGATCAGGACCCACAGCTCCTCTTGAAGCCTCAGATCCAGATTCATCGACTTTTACACTAAATACAGCCAACAACTGCGAGGACAACAGTAGTGAAAATGGCTCCAAGGCCCCCCTGATGACTGAAAGTCAACACATTGTCCATTCTCTGGTACATTTTCTTGAAGTATCTCTTTATTGGTTTTCTTTGAGCTTTTCATAGGACTTTTTGTTTGTTTTTACTTTTTTATTTCCGTTTTAATGTGTTTCTTTTCTCTATGAGTTGACAGTTTGATCCTTGCTTTTCAATTAAAACACTTCATTTAAAATTCATTTAATTTACATCTCCATACAAAAGTATTGTATAAACTGTGACTATAGAGTAATTGTTACTCATAGAAAACCAATTAATTTCGTGTGATTTGCTTCAGGGAGGAGATGTGACCACACTGAGGAGTCTCTTGCCTGAGCATTTACTTGTTGATATCCTGGCAGACAGATTTCAGGTGAGCTGAAACATCATATTATATATACAGAATAGTGCAAACAGAAGACCTCTTAGCCAATGCTGTGCATTAAATTGGCACAAATAAGGAATTCAAGTTATTGTCTTACAGCTTTCTGTTCCTGAATTCTGATGGATATCACTTATGTATTATCTAAAACTACGAATCAACTCAGTTTCACTTGTTTTTTCTCATGTTTCTGCACTTATTTTGTAATTCTCACTAATGTTGGCGCTTACATTGTGATTACAGTTAAGTGATTGTTACCGTGGCATAGTGATTGAAGGTCTGGAGTCAGTGTACACTCGGGTTCCAGCGAGCACTCTGCAGGTTGTTCTCAAGGCCTTAAGTAACCGCAAACACATCTATGTGGTCAACTTATCTGACTCTTATACCGCCCTGAAGGCACGGGAAAGAGCACAAAGAGAAGCTGAAGGTAAGATATTCACAGACAGAAATTCTTATACCTGTGAACAGAACTTATAGTTATCATGTTTATGCATTGAAACTGTGTGTGTGCGTGTGTGTGTGTGTGTGTGTGTGTGTGTTTCAGAGGGTCTGCAGAAGGAGAAAGCTGCCAGGGAGGAACAATGGCTGCAGGACCTGGATGAGGAGGAGTATAGTGCTCTGACACAGGAGATGAAGGAACGCATTAACAGAAAACACAGAGAGGAATTCCGACAGCAGAAGTTCAGGTACTGATGTTTTCTTTCAGTGAGGTCTTAATTTCTAGTTTTACCACACGGCACAAACTCAAAACGAATGTTTTAGCTTGATGAAATGGACACAGTCATCATCAGGATCAACATGGTTAGTGAAGCTCAGTTCTCTGGGTGAGAATGCCTTGTTGATGAAGGCAACAATAATTGAAATAACCACTTATTACAACCCCAGATATGTAGAAAGCGTGGGTCCATCCTGCCTTGTATGAAGGGTTCAGGCTGATGGTGGTGTAATGGTATAAGGGGTATTTTCTTGGCACATTTTGTTCCCTAAGTACCAGCTGAGCAACATCACAGCCTACCTGAGTATTGTTGCTGTCCATGTCCATCCCTTTATCACCACAGTGTAGCCATCTTCTGAGGGCTGTTTCCAGCAGGATAACACACCATGTCACAGAGATTATCTCAAACTGGTTTCTTGATGATCTCCATGAAAGTCATTTCATTTTACTCAAATAACTTTCCTAGTCACCCAATCTCGATTCAATATAGAAGGTTTGCGGTGAAAGCCACCTAAGCTGAATAAGATATGCAGCTGACAAATCTGCATCAACTGTTTGATTTTGTCATGTCAGTATGGACCGGGCTCTCTGAGGAATGTTCCCAGCACCTTGTTGACTATGTTATGAAGAATTTAGGCACTTCTGAAAGCAACCCAACCCAGTGATAGCATTACATGCGTAATAAAGTCATTCTAAATTATAAGGGAACTACAGAGTGGTTAATCCAGGGAATACAGCTGATTAAATTAAATTTGATTTTAAAGTTGTTAAGAAGAAAAAGAAAATATAAATGCAAATGATAAAAATAGCAGATTGGACTGAATAAATACTTCCAGTTTTTAACATTAGTCTGAAAGGTGAGTATTTAATCAAAATGCCATATTCAAATCACATAAACAATACAGACAAGTATTCTAAATACGTAATATGTGGTTTAAAACTTACATAAATAATGGTTTAGAACACAGTATAAACCACTATAACCACATTTTGAAGTATTTCATGTCATTCATTATCTGCTTATACCAGTTATGCCTAATATATATAGACGTATATCTACTATATCTACCATGTAATAAAATAAAATAACAAAATAAAACCGGAAACATGAGACAATTCACAAAGATGCAGACTAGACACTAAGATGTGAAAACATGACAGACCTAACAGAGGCAAGACCAAGACTAAATACAGAATAAATTCAAGAGTATAATAATACTGGGCTCGGAAATATCAAATACACAGAGAACCTAACAGACTCAAGAGGGCATCAAATCAAGGGGTTAAACAACAGGGAATACATGCATAACTAAGACTACCAGTCAATCAGAACATAAACCATAATACAAAATATTACCAAAACACAAGAAACTCAAAAAGCTGCATCAAAACTGACCCAGAACCATGAAATGTGCAGTTTTATTTATGCTGTTTTAAACTGTCCTGAGCATGCACAGTTTCACTCAAATACCAGGAATATATTAAAGTTAAAACGAAAGTAACTAAAAACAAATCATCTGTGTGTAAGGGAGCAAATGGCCAAAGAGCTGGAAGAAAAGAGGCAACAGGAAGAGAACCAAAGATTAAAAGATGGGGGAGGAAAGAAGGACATTAAAGAACCATCAAGGAAGAAGAGCTTGCTGGGGGTAAAGCAGGTTTGTATCTGAATCCAGTCTGAAGACCAGCAAATACACAGAAAAAATGTAATTAATTTGTTCCATTTCCTCTGTAGTCAACAGGGGCATTGAATGGGCTAAGGACGTCTTCTGGTAAAGACTCCAAAGAGCCGCTAGGGGACACAAAAGAGCGATATCATCCAAATGAAGGTGCAGACAAGTGTAAAAAACATCTCACTTCTGTTTAATACTTATATTTATACTTAATATAGAGTAGTCCAAGGAGCTTGGAAAGAAAAGTAATATAGAGTAAAATATGAAACGGTTTATAGAGTACAACATAATCAGTTACTGAGTAACTTCTGGTTGTTATTCCTACAGAGCATCGTAGCAAAGAGGCTTACGATCCACAGAAGCAGACAGAAGGAACCAAAGGAACCGCAGGTTCTCCTCAACCCACAAAGAAACTGGACGAAGCCAAGGTAGATTAGAGTTAGCAAGGATGTCAACGCATTATTTAAAATGGTAGATAAGTATAGTAGACTAACTACCTACTTTCTAACTTATTGGAGTTTTTATACTGCATGTTTGGGATACATTATTTCATAAGGTTGTGCAATGTTATGCAACTCATCAGATATGAGGAATGATGGAATAATAAATCGTGTTGAGTTCTTACTATTTTAAAACCATGTCTGATTTTTTAAGTATGTTTTGAATACTTGATTTTAATTTGAGACAAAAGACATTCGAGAAACTAAAGTACTTCCTGTGGGCCGATCTGTGACTGTGTGTGCTGTGAAATCTTCAGCTTCTCTTACTGTAGTTTTTAAAGCTGCTCACTGAAGAATTAATGATGTACTTTGCAATCCAGTATGTTGCTTGCTGCACAGGATCTAATTACATTAAAGTATTTGATTTTGCTTTTATATCTAACATGAATTATGTTTGTTTCCAGAATACAGAAACTGTAAATGTAAAGAGTGCGGAAGAAGAAAAAGAGTTGAAAGATGGAAAACAAGCAGGGGAGAGGAATCAAAAAGACAGAGCAAGAAGACAGAGCTTACCTGGTGGGAAGGTTTGTACAAGCATGCCATTTAAGGGTTCTTTGTTAAGTCAATAACAGAAACCCAGAGGCCTGTATTACAAAGCAGGATTTAGTCTTATCCAAGTAACTTCAGGGTTGAATCTGGGTTTTCCGTACTTCTCGTTCAGATGCTTCTTACTCGCCTTATCCTGTAAACCTAACCTGTTCTGGAGCACATTATGTTCTACATTAGAGGTTAACAGACTCACATCATTGCCTACTAACATTCAAGTGTCACCATTCCTTACACTCATCTACAGCATAGCAATAAGTTAATAATCAGAGTTTAGCCATCAAACCTGTTGCATGGGGAGTGACTCGCACAGTTACACCAAGTCTCATGGAGTGTCAAACAATATGGGTTGTTAAAAAGTATGTAGTAAATGCAAATAGATGTAGCTAAGTTCTTGGTTATTGTTTCTCCATTGTTCACCATATTCCCATTCAGTCCAGGGTGGAGAACCTGCAGTCTCAGTTCTGTCAATACGAGGAGAGCCAAGCCCTGATGGAGCATATCCTGCAGCACTGGGACCGGGCACGGGGATTGTTGTTGGTTCAACTCCCCACTGAAGATGCTTTAGGTTCAGCTGAAGCTATCACAGAGAAGCAGGTGTGTTAGCTGGCTGTTTATATATACATTAACAGTTAAAAGTTTAGTACACACCTTCTCATTTAATGGTTTTTCTTTATTATAATGACTATTTACATTGTAGATTCTCACTGAAGGCATTAAAACTACGAATGAACACATATGGAATTATGTAGTTAATAAAAAAATGTGAAATAACTCAGAACATGTTTTATATTTTATATTCATTAAAATAGCCACCCCTTTCCTTTGATTACTGCTTTGCACACTCTTAGCATTCTCTTGATTGAGCTTCATGAGGTCGTCACCTGAAATGGTTTTCCAACAGTCTTGAAGGAGTTCCCAGAGATGCTGAGCGCTTGTTGGCCCTTTTGCCTTCACTCTGCGGTCCATCTCATCCCAAACCATCTTGATTGGGTTTAGGTCAGGTGACTGTGGAGGCCAGGCCCTGACAAGGCACATCTGTGAAGTGAAAACCATTTCAGAGGACTACACCATGAAGCTCACTGAGAGAAGGCCAAGGGTTTGCAGCAGACTGACTCAAAATCCCCGAAATCTGTCTGTCAATGCATTTCGTGCAGTTTGTCCATTCTGCACTCTAGACGGGTTGGGTGTGTGAAAATTTTTAATCGTGTTAATCGTGATGACCGCGTTACCGCATTTAGCTGCATTAATGCCGTATTAACGCATTAACGTTGACAGCACTAATATATATATATATAATATATGCTTGGAACACTGGAAAACTGTGCTATACTTGTTTGTATCCAAAATATTTTTTCCATCTACACAGCCCTCTGCTGATAAGAAGAGCAGGAGAGTCAGTAACAAGATCGTATCACATTTGCACAGTCAAATAGCAGGACTGTCAGAAGCAGAGGCAGAAGACAAGACATCGCCTCTGGACATTCCATATATTGTGTTAAATGTAACAGAAAAAGACTACATGAGCATTATAAGCAGCTCTTTGCCTCCCCTAGATGAGGTATGGCAAACATTTCACAAATATTTCTTTTTTTTAAATTATTAATTATGTTTCTGCTGAAAATTTTACCTCATGGAATTGTTTTTTCATAATTTTAAGATGATTTCCTAATCTATTTTCTTCTCTGCTTTGGTCTCATCAGGTGTTGGATGATTTAGGGATAGGTCCTAGTGGCCCTCCAATCCCTCCCCCCGTCACCTTCTCTGTCCTTCCTTTTCCCCAAAAAAGAGAGCAAGCTAAACTAGAAGAGACCTGCTTCAACTTCCTAATTCCTTCAGGGCTGGACGAAAAGGACGAGGACAAGAAAGAGGAGGAGCTACAAGGATCGGTTGTAAAGTTATTGGTAATGTCTAAACAAATAAATCATTCTTAATTTGAAGCATAGTTAGTGAATCTGAAATACAAGCAACTTGCACCTCATGTCCACTTAACACACACAGGCCGTGGTCTTAAAACCATGAAATTTTAGATTTTTAAGTCAGAACACTGTTTGTGTGTGTGCTGTTTTTGTACAGGAAGAAGCAGCAGGCTCTAAAAGTCGTGGCAAGGCCACCATTAAGGACAGCACAGTGGCAAAGGAAAAGGATAAAACGGGCCGAGAGAGTCAAAGGAGCAAGAAACAGACTTCCATCAAGACAAAAGCACAGGGTCCGGACCGTCTCGAGTCACATTCACGTGCTTCCTTCCAAACCGAGGACACTGACCAAGAACAACATCAAGCAAACTTGGAGCAAAAACGCAGACAGATGTAGGACGCACTCCAGAATCACTACTATTCATTTGTGTTTTTGAGTTGTTGTGGCTGCTTGTCTGAATGTGTGCTTGTATGCATTTAGTCTGACAGCATTTCGCTGGGTTGTGCCAGCCGGTGGTGAGGTGGTACTGAAGATCTGGTTCTACTCAGAGTCACAAGGGACTTTTAAGCATACCTTCAACTTTGAGATAGTCGGGACCCGGAGACTTAACCAGCTCATCTGCAGAGGAGTTTGCACCTACCCTTCCATCAGCAGCGATTACATGTCAGTCTGCATTGTGTGATGAACTAATGCAGTGAAATAACTGCAAACAGAGAGGCTGTCGTTGGGGTGTTGTGTTCTGCCTCACTTTGTAAAAATCCAGATTTGTGTTTCATGAATGAGTGAAGTTTGAAGCCTTTAAGTCTGACGTTTTCTATGTGAATTCCACAGGACTGTTTTTGCCCACAGTAAGAAAGTGACACAAATGGAAGAAGGGCTTCTGAAGGCCTATGTAATTAAACCTGGATACTTTGAGTTTGGACCTTTGCTCTGTGGCAAGACCAGAGACAGGTGAGAGGCAGAACGATGGCTGTAAATGGTTTCGTGTGGTTGTGGCTTTTTTGTATTTACAGATTCACGTGTGTTTTCTAGATACAAGGAGAACAGGTACCCTGAGAACTCAGAGAAGCTGGTGATTCACAATAGCTCATGTCTTGAGGCTGAGGTCCACTTCAGTTTCCAGCATGATACACAGGCCACCACATATCTGTTGGACCCCCCAGCCATGACCCTCAAACCTAACCAGAAACAGGTAGAATAGCACTAATGCTGTCTGATAATTTTATATGGCTGACTCTACTTACATTTAAATATTGTTCCACCCTACAAGGACTTGACGCTTTGGTCGTACCCAACAAAAGTAGGACAAATAAAGGACAGCTTAATTTGCCAGATCAAAGACAATCCTGAGCTTGTGGTCATTGGCCTCTCGTGTTGGGGAGTTCGGCCAGAGTTGGAGTTGGAAAGCAAGCATTTGCACTTTGACAGGATTTTGCTGCACAGGTACCAACATACACATCAGCAAATCAGGGAGAATGCATAACTATTGCTCAGTTTACAGATTCACAAGTGAATTTGAAAAAAAAAAATGCTGAATTTTCTCAAAAGTAAGGAGCATCATGATAAAGTGCAAATATGCCACAGTGGAAAAATTGAAATTGCTCTCTCTTCAGCTGCCTTTTTTTAAAATCTTCCTTCCCAGGACTGACAGCAGCAGGATTATGATGTGTAATAGGACAGCTCTGCCAGTGTCCTGGAGACTGCAGGGTGTGGAAGAGTTGGGTGATGAGTTCACTGTGCCACAAGATCAGGGCATCATCTCACCTAACTCTTCTTTCCCTTTGAGCTTGTGCTTCAGAGCCCGAAGGCCGCTCAATATTAAGAGAGTCTTACGTCTGGAGGTAGAGTAAAACCAGAGCGGTACTCGTGCTGTAGTTAATAACTAACATGAAACACGTGGAATACATTATAGACGTGTTATATAACAGAAGTACAACATGTGGGGTTTTTTTTCCAGGTGTCTGATGTGGAGAAAATTCTCGGTGTTGTATACACTGAAAATATTCAGGTTACTGCTGAAGCCTATGATGTGGATCTGGAAATCAGTCCAGGTATAAATGAAACAGCTTTTCATTTAAATGTGAAAGTGAATTTGGGCCTTTTATTGATTTAAATGCAGTAAAATATCCTTTTTTGACCTTGTTGAACCTGCACTTCCAGTCTCAGCATTCACATAAAAATGATGCTTGAGTTGAAAAAATGTAACAGGGTTGTTACAGTAACTGAAAATCCATCATACAAGAAATTGTTATATACATTTCTTCAAGTTTTTCCTTAAATAATCAAAAATTAAGTAGAGCTGCCTTTTTATCCATGAGGAAATATTTCCTCATGGATGCCAGAGAACTGGCATCTAATTCAGTTATGGACCATTAACACAAAGCACTCCAAAATGACTGAGTGAGTGGGTGGCAGGATATAATAATGACCAATGATGTACTACATGCTCATGTTTCTATGTCAGACGGCTGTCTGGATTTTGGAACCGTCAGAGTCTTTGAGGAGGTCAGACTGTCTCTCAGACTGAAAAACCAAGGAAAATATGCAGTATCATACAAGTGAGGTTAAACTGACAGTTTTTGCAACATTTTATTCCTTTTAAAGGTTTCCATTGAACTGTCATTTAATGTTTTTATTCTCTTGTCACAAGGTTTAATGTTGAGACGACAGACCCACTGCAGCCAGACCTGAACTCCATTTTTAAAGTGTCTCCTCAGTGTGGTAGTCTAATCCCCAACAAGCCCACAGCAGTGAACATCTTCTTCACACCTCATGTGGAAGTGTTCATTAAAGACCAGCCAATCCTGCCTTGCCAGGTTTGATCCATACAAAGTAAAAACTTTCTTTAAAAGACTGAAATAATTCAAAGCTGACACTGAGTGAGTTTATCTTCTGCAGGTGATTGAACCAAGCATTGGGACAGCAGGAGAAACTGTAGCTATCGTGGCGATCAAGGTTTCAGCCCGATCTGTTTTCACCAGGTGAAGCCCGATTCACATTGTCACCTTTGATATATTGCACAGGTCTGCAACCACAAAACTGCATACAATTTTTTGACTGTTTCTTATAGATTTTTACTCACTGAAACCAAAAAAAATACTTTTAAAATTCCATCTCGTCAGGTTTTCTTGCGAAACACATGTTTTTAGTGTAATTAAGCATACAATTCTCCTTTGGTTTTCTTAAGTTAATTGTAATTGTAGTTAATTGTAATAAAATATTGTTTTGTTTTTTTTAGCACTGTTGTGCTTTTTTAATGTAAACTCCTCATGTTTTGCAAAAAAAACTGTACGCGATGGAGGGAAATGAAGATCATTTTTGGATTCAGCACCCTAAAAAACATAAAATTTACCAAAAATATTCCATGCAGCTGAATTCTTTTTTTGTTGTTGTTGTTGCAGACCTGTGCTATTTATTAATAGTGCAGAAACATTATTGTATTACCACAGTTAGTTTAGAATTTGACAAACTGTGTTTTTTTTTCCATCTCATTTCCGGCCTCTTCTTTTGTTCATATGAAGCAGCTTAGTTTGGGTTTCTTTTTGTTTATGTTTTATGGTGGTCTCTCTTCAGGTACAAGATCACACCTTCGTGCAGCTTGAACTTTGGTCCTCTGATCTATGGCAACAAGAAAAGCCAAAGCTTCACCATAGAAAACAATGGGGTCTTTGAGACCTCTTTCACCATCTGCCGCATGATCACAAATCCTGTGAAGACAGGGTAAGCCAACAGAACACACAAAAACAACACATACATACACACAGAAGGACTAATACTTACCCCAAATTTCCATGGTTTGTTGTTCTGGGTGTCTGTGATATTCTCAGGATTGCAGTTTAACAGAAACGCCTCAGATTGTCTGATCGTATCTTTACTTGCCTGAGTGCAAAATCATGTACACATGGAGCAGCAGAAAGTGCAAGCTATTATCCAACACACGTTATTTTAAAGACATTTTATTTGGTCCACTATTTTTAGTTTTAGTTTTCACAAAACAAAATTGTATAATATATATAGTTAACAAGTTGTGGGTTTTTTTTGTTTCTCTTGCATTTTGGTGTCAGGGGTAAGACAATATCAAGAGAGACCCTTTCAGGGAGGCCTAATGCTGCCAAAATGCCACAAGAATGCTTTCAGAGCTCTCTTCAGGTGAGAGAATGCTGGTGAATTTCACAGCATTCACAGCGCCTGTTTGATGATCCTGTTTGTGTTTTTACAGTGATACAAAAAAGCAATACAAAAAATGGGGATGATGGCCATGAAGTAAAATAATTGTGTATGATTTTGTGTTTAACAATTTCTAAAGCAAAATAAACTAAATTCTGCTGTTTGACATTCAATTTGATTTCTTTTTCTAAATACTCCTTTCAGTATTCTCATCACCTCTCCTTGCTTCCTCTGATTTTCCTGAATCATTCCAGACTCGCCTCAGTGTGGGTGTGTTCTCTGTGTCTCCCTGTACTGGGAGCCTACAGCCAGGGTCTCAACAGCTGGTGACAGTGGACTGTGCAGCTGAACAGCTGGGCAGGTGGAGCCAGGGCCTGCATATTAACATCACTGACCGTGAGCCCTCAGACCATCCTGATGGCATACCCTACAGACTGCTGGCTGAAGTCTGCATGCCAGGTGAGAGCTGTATAATTCTTATTTGATCAGTAAACCTGGCCAGGCTCAGTTCTACCCTCCTGAAATCACTGAAGGTATTGAAAAGGATTTCGATCATAGATCAATTTTAAAATTCTGTTCTAAACTTGTTGATAGTTGTTCTTTGACTTGAATCATTATATCTAGCTCTTTTTGTTTCCAGGCATAGTGTTGGATATGGCCTCCATCTTTGAGGAACACCATCTGTGCTGCAGCAGTAGCCAGCTCTCCTCAGAGCAGTTTTGCAATGCTCAAGGGATCTTTGTACTGGATGAAAACAAGTTTATCTTCAACAAAATCCTGGTGGGTCAAACCAGCCGAGCTCGCTTCAAACTCACCAACAGCAGCAAGGTCCCTTGCGTGCTCAGCTTGGCCATCAGAAGTGCTGGGCCTAAGGTGAAGTGTTTAAAGTCACAAGGATAGACGTATACAGAACTGTTTCTGTCTAACATAATGTAGGTAGAAGTTTGATCAAATATCTAAAATATGTATGTTTTACAGTCATCCCGACACATTGAGGTCTTTGACTTGCCTGCAACAACACTGAGCATTCCCAGCCTCTCACACGTGTTTGCTGTTGTCACCTTCACACCTCAGGCAATGCAGCATTACAGTGCTGTGTTTGAGGCCAAGGTGGAGGGAAGTGGGAGGTAAATAAGCAAATGACTGCATATGCCACTGTGGTGTAGTCTTTAGTTTTTCTACCCCTATTAATCTCTGTTATTACTAAATATAATAACAGTAACAGCACCGGTTGTTTTCTGCTGCTGACTTCTCCCACCCTGCTTTCTTCCCTCCGCTGAAGAGTGACACCCACAATCAAGACCAGCGTGCTGGAATTTGACCTTTTGGGAAAAGGCACTCTGCCCAGTGTTTGTGTGATACGTCCAGGTCTGAGAACCAGTGAAAGAAGCCCAATGCTGCACTTCAGGCGGGTACCAGTAGGGTGCACACGTATCCGGCCCCTGGTGCTGCTAAATAATGGAAATGTTCCAGCTGAGGTGAGAGGAGGGGAAAATGCCAGATTTAGTCTGTTTCCCTTTACTCATTTTAAATTCAGTAAAACCAAAAATATACCAAAATATAAATAAGTGTATTATTTATAATGCATTCATGAGCATAACAGTCTAGGTAGAATTTCATGAACAAACGTGTTTTCTGAAAATGTGTATAGGTCCACATTGACATGCTGGATGAGCACGGTGTGTTCACCCTAAAAACTGCGTCTGACAACATTAACATCTCTGTGGACTCCACGCAGCTTGCTTCAGGTAAATAAAACTTAAATCCGTGAAACTACGCCTACAGTAAACTGCACTGTAATGTCACATATTGTAACGATTCGTTGCTTTAGCTGGAAGTTTTTCGTGGTCCACGAGCATCAACCTGACCTTAGTGCAAGAACTTCCCATTCAATTTATGTCCCAATTTATGATTTATGGATCCTAACTGACATAACTCGGTTTTACCCTGTGTTTTCTTTGAGGTCAAGTCTGATCTTGTTTTAGTTCAACAGATGCACTGAAAATTAGTGGGTGAGGCTTTAAACCATTCACACTTCCCACTACTAAGTGATTTTTGACATTTTTCCTCCTCCACAGAGCACATCTTGGTGCACAGAGTCAACCTAAAGCTGAACATTAATGAACCAGTGGAGATTGAGATCGGCTTCTGTTCTGAGAAACCCTTGAGTGTCAAGGCAAAAATGTCACTGCAAGTGAAGGACAATCAGCAGAGCAACACTACAATACAAGTAACAGCCGAGGCTTACCAGCACATCATCTCTCTGGATCACATCTGCAGGTCATTGCAGGACATCGATCAGGAAGTTGAAGAAAAAGGTGTGGCAAGAGATTTTTAGAAATACTCCTAATCTAATGATTTAGTTAAACAGAAGCTTAATCTTTTATTAAAGACCTCATTTCTCGTTTATAGGCAATTATGAGCTGCTGAATTTTGGTGACTGCCATGTAAATGTTCCATACAAAGAAAGTTTTACTGTGACCAACCACAGCAGCAGCCAGGTGCTGAGGTTTGAGTGGCCCTCTAGTGGACCTCATGTCAGCTTTTCACCACAGGTAGAGTATCAACAAAGTGGCAGAGACGGTCAAAACTGTTAAATAGTGGAGCCAGATTGTTTTGAAATACTTTTTCATAGCAGTGATAAAACGTGCATTGTCAAAAGTTGCTAGTTAGTTTGGCATTATTTTTTAAACATAATAATGCCTCAGTGCAATCAACATTTCTCTTGTGCAGTAATATTTATTTTGTTTAAATATGTACCACTGAATTTATATTTATTTATTTATTATACTTGCTCCTTTTAAACTGTGTACTGACGTTTTTTTAAATATATTTTTATGTGAGCTTGTGCAACGTAATTTAAAGTAGTGCTGATTGACAATAAAAAAGCTTGAGTCAAACTAACATCTACAAATAGTCGCATATGGGGGTATGTGCTATTAACTCCAAATACAGCCATAGACATTATTTCTGAATGCACCCAGTTCCTTTCCTAAGACTTTATTGATTGTAGTAATTTTCCATTTTCTCTCACTTGTTTTAATGCCGGCTCAGAATAACATTTAGCTGCTTGCTATAAAAAAAAAATCTGTTGTTACAGGTGGGACACCTTCATGCTGGTTGCTCTAAGGAAGTGATTATCACATTTAGCTCCAGCGAGCCAGTGACTCTGTCTCAGCTGCAAATGAGATGTAAGGTTTGCCAGGTGGAGTTCCAGCAGCCTGTAGAGGAGGTAGCTGACTGGGACGACCGACACAAGACGGTACAGTGGCTGAGTTCTTCGGAGAAAGCTTCAGAAGAATCCAAACAGACTATAAGGAACAAGGTACGTGTGGTGCCTAGCTTACTGTGTTGGAGAGACAAGTGGCGTCAAATGTTGTACAGCGAGACAAGTCAATAAATAACATTCTTTTATCCAGGTGATAAGAACAGATCCTGAGCCTTGCTGCTCTGTGGTCCAGGGCTCTCAGTTGGAGCTTGAATTACGCGTCAGTGCTGTCTGCAACTATGTGAAGTTAAGCTGCAGCACGGACACCATCCGCTTCCAGAACACCATGCTTTTCCAAACCAGGTTGCACCAGTAAGTCAGGCTTTGTGTACAACATATTTCACATCATCAAACATCATAATATGTAACGTGGTATTCTTGTATTCCTTATACATCAGATAGAAATGACTAAAAATAGTAAAGATCAAAATGATAGCCACTAAAGGCTTATATGCACCATAAATCCTAAATTCAAAAAGAGATCTTTCTTTCTGAGTATTGTGTTACTTTTTTTGTTGTCTGCACACACACACATGTAGACTGCAGATAGTGAATGAGGGAAGTCTGAAGGTGGAATTCTTCTGGGAGGTTCTTATGGATCCAAGCAGCAATATTGTCAGCTATGACCAAGAAGGTACGACAGAAATATTATATCATTAATATTATTGGCTCAACTTGTCATTGTTGGATTTGATCCTGAAACATCAGTGCTGTTTTTTTCTGTACCCACATGTGAATACTTTAAAAGCTGGGATTGACTGTGTGTAAATATCTACATGTGGTGTTTAACAGAGGGGTCCTCGACTTCTCGACCTGGCAGCAGATCAGCAGGATCGCTGACTGAAGCCCGTCCTCTGGTGACCATGATGTCACTTCTGATGTTGAACCCTGAGCTGCCTCCTTTCAGCGTTGAACCCAGAGTAGGGACCATAAAGCCGGGTGCCAGGCAGAACTTCACTGTTAGCTTTTTACCTCTGCAGGTGTCCACTTTTCAGGGAAAGCTGTTTTGCAGGTAAATGAAGTGTAACATTTTCACACAGGTAAACATTTAACTAGGTACATTTCATGTTTAATATACAATGGTTTGGACGCTTGTCTTTCCTTTTTGTGAGTATGCACATTTCTTCCAGTATTCAGAAGTTGCAGGATGGGGAATGTGCCCCATGTATCTCAGTGTGTGGCCGCAGCTTGTTGCCCCAATTTCACTTTGACCTGGAGGATTCAGACTACATCAGTGGGAACCATCATCACTCTGAATTCAGAGGCCCTCTGGATCCAAACACCAGAATTTTGGAGATTCGTGCCATTGGTTTGTCTGTACCATCAACAAGGTAATAGCAAGTAAGGTTAGAACTTCTGTCTCTGTCAGTGTAACCTGTAATGTTTCATGGTCTCGGTTGACTCTTTAGGTCTTTTAGTGTGGTGAACCCAACCAGTAAGCCCTACTCATTCAAATGGAGGTGTGAGGACAAAGGTGGGAGCCATTTCCGCTGTCTCGTTCCATCTGGTGTCATTCCCCCTTGGAACAAAGCAGAAGTAAGAATAGACAGAGTTCACCCTCAGTCCCCATAACAATGATGGTGTCTCATAAAGTATGCTACCTCATTCCGTCTTGATTTCTTTTTGCATTAGTCAGTCTTGAGTTCTCTTCTTTTAGCTTTATCTGTCTTTATTCATCTCACTCACTCCCTTATTTTTTTCTTGAAGTAACACTATATAACATTATGACCACCTGCCTAATATTGTGTTGCCTCCCCCTTTTGCCATCAAAATACCGAACAATGTGTATTTTGTGTATTACACGGTTGTGTATGTGTAAACCGTGTATTTTGATACCTTTCTATCAGGACCACCATTACCTTTTTTGGCAATCTGAGCTCCAGTATCTCATCTGTTCTCATCAGTGTGCCTTGGCCGGCCTTAAACCTGCTTTGTCCGCAGGTGTGTTTTGAGTATGTTGCCGAGCAGCTGGATGCAGTGGAGTCCTTCTGGACCTTCATGGTTGATGCTCTATCGCTGTCTGTTCCCTTCCTGTGTGTGGGCACTGCTAGAGAACCACTCACCTATCTCGACAGACCTCACTTTGACTTTGGGGAAGTGCTTATTGGTAAATGCAATTTTAATATATACAAACGCACACGTTCAAATTATGCCTTATGTTATATAATGAATATACTTTGTGTGTATTTGCTTCTTTTGATGGTAACATTACATGGATTTTTGTCTTCAACCTTTGTGATCTACTTAATCTTAAGTTTGGCTAATGAAATGCAACAGAGAATACATGTTATTCAATACAATATTACAATTGAGCATAGATTTACTGCAGGTATGATGATGTCCTGTTCTGCCAACTCAGTCCCTGCCTGCATCAGCTGATGGCTCTACAAATGCTCTTCCACATATCCAATTGGCAGCTCTCACATAGGGCATGCTGCCAAAGTTGCTTTAGCCTGCCCACAGTTGGTGTGCATCTGCAAGTTGCTTTGCAACCCACTTCCAACACAGCATCTCTTTCAGTTTATGCCTTAAGATTAGTAAATATACTGTCTCTAATGATAGGGTGATGTTAATGGCAGATATATTTTAAGAATACATGAATCTATCACATTCTGATACAGATTACTTTGAATTTTTTCCATGTAGGACAAAAAGTGGAACAGGTAGTTAATTTTGTGAATGAAGAGGACGAGTCCTTCCATTTCTCTGTGGTTCCTTCATCTCTTTTCTGTGAAGACCAGCAATCGAGTCTCATATTGGAACCCATGACTGGCACAGTGGCACCCAAAAGCAGGTTAATGACACTGTAATATTCATTAAATAATGATGAAATGTGCTCCACAATGGCATGTTATAGAAAGTCTAAGAGAAAACTGCATCAGGTAATTGTAAACTGTTATGTGCAGGTTGCCGTTATTGGTGTCGTTCACACCTCCATGTGAAGGTTATGTGAGTTTCAAAGTGGTTCTGAGGGTGAAGAAGAAGTCAGAGCCACTCACACTGATCATTAAGGCTGATTGTTTCACTCTGAGCACTTCTGTACAAGTTGAGAAGCCAGAGGGGGGCCTCAAAATGATTGATCCCAACCACCAAGAAACTCTGGACTTTGGGGAGGTTGGTACAGTTTGATGATACAGACACATTCATATGTATATATATACAGTCACCAACTTAAAACTTCCTGTGTGTCTGTCTGTACAGGTGGGGATTTTGGAGCAATCCACTTTTACTTTCCTGGTTTCCAATCTGTCAAGATTCATCCTGGAAGTGAACTTTGAACTAACGGGTTCCAAAGCGCTGCAACAGCACTTAGTCACAAAAACACAAAATGCTGCCATTGATGCTGGGAAGCAGCTGCAGTCGTCACTGTGTTTTTTCCCCCAGTGCATTTGCAACCTCAAAGACGTCAAACTAAATATCAAGGTAATAAGCTAGTGTCGATTTTTACAGAGGTAACATGCTCTAAAGGATCAGCGGGGCTTTTAAGTCTAAAGGAAAAAATCATGCTTGTAGTTCTCTTTTAAGACAAGCTCATGTAGGCAGTTTGGCTGAAGTGATCATTTTCATTAGCAGTTATTGTTATACCTTAAAAATAGATAATCTTTTAGAACTAAGTCTTTCTGAGTATTGCATGACTTTTTGTTTTCTTTTGTTGAGGTGTGAAAGACTTTAATAATTATTGATTTCTACTTTCTGGGCATTTCCAATCCCATTTCTAATGTACATTTCTTCTTGATTCATCTCATCAGGTGAAGCGTGGGCCAACATTTGCCTTTGATATAAAAGGCAAGGCTGTAGCACCCAGTCTCGAATTTTCCTCTACCAAGCTCAACTTTGGGAAGTGCTTCTTGTACTGTCCTGGTATGGAACTGGCAACCCAGACTCTAGCGTTAAGGAACAATGGCAAAAGGGACATCAGGTGTGTTCAAGTCACAGAACTATAAGTATGATTTTTCATGCAGTGAATTAGAGTTCTTGTATTTATTAATATAATATGATATAATATATAATATTGATATTAAATTAACATATAATGTTTTGCTGGAAATACCATAAAAGCAGAACAGATGTATTTTAAAATGTAAGGTAACTGACATTTGACATTTCTCCTCTCTGTACTAGTTTGCTGGGTTTATAGTAACTGAATGATAAAAAGTTCTTGTCATAGTTTGATTTCAAGGTTTTCAAGGTTTTCCAAACATTCAAATGATGTTGCTGGTTTTACTCTTATCTGGCTCTTTGGCTGGTCCTGTCCTGAGCAACTCTGTATGATGCGCAGGAAGAAGAGGGAGACACTGCTGTAACTTTACATGAAGCAGATCTTTCATTCTTTTTATATAGGGCAGCAACAGTGCATGACAATTGGATATCAGTTACATTGAAACATGTGAACATTCACACACTTTACAGTTGATTACAGTAACTTAATGACTGTGTCAGCACTTCACGATGGTTGCAGCTCATTGTTAAATTAATGTTGATGTTGCATGGTTTATTTCTGGTAGACAAACTTTGCAGAATCAACACTCATACCATCGTAGAAGGATGTTTCTCCCATCTCTTCTTTACTTTTTAATTTGCCACAAATGCAAATACCAGCATATTGCTAATATCCCTGATAGTGATGCTACCAATATATAAGTCAGGCTGTAGCCTTCCTGTCGTGTTCGGGAGGTGAACACGACAGGAGGGCTAGTATCATTCAATTTTTTTGTGTCAGGTAACTCTGAGAAAAGCATGTTGCTGTGTAGATAAACAAAAATTTGACTCACAGAATCCTTTAAAGCTCGTGCTTTCAGCGGGGACGCCTCAGTTCTGTTTCTCTTCATGTCTCAGTTTTTTACTATCATCAGAATAAATGAGTTTAAAGATTTTGAGAGTCTAAAATCAGATTCTTGTCTTCTACTCCTCAGCATCCAGTGCCAGTTCAAAAACACTGCTTTCTTGGAGATGGACTTCCAGGCAGATATTTTGTCACCTGGTGGCGTGATAGAGATACCATTCACCTTTTATCCTCGTGAGCCATGTCAGTATCACGAGAAGCTCACCTTCATCTTAAACAGCTGTGTCACAAAACAGGTGGAGATACTGGGGCAGGGCATCGAGATGAAGGTGAGAAACACTGTTCATGTGCTGCACGCAACGATTATATTTAGGTTTTTGGTCATCTTAGCCAGTTTAAATAAGAATTTCTTCAGTTAACATAGATTGAATCCCCACCTCACAGTGCTTATGGATGGATTAAGAGGCATTTTTTAGATCTGATATAGGCTTATATCAATATAACATTTAACTGTGTTATATGTTTGTAAAGCAAGTTGAACACATGCAGCATTCATAAAAATCAAGCTACATATGTATTTCATTTTATTGATATTGGATTTTTACAAACCTTGATCCAATGGGAAGATGTTTTCATGTCCACTGGCTTCATAATTTGACTATAAAATGTATCAAAATCAGTATATTTTTATATCATATCCTGACTTTGTGTCCTAGCTGGAAGTTGAGGATCCAAGGCAGAAGAAGGTGAAACTGGGACCTCTGAAACTGGGTCAGAAGATGAAAAAACAAGTGGTTCTAGTAAACCGCAGCAGTATCGACCTTTCTTGCACCCTAATGCTCAGCACAGATACACCAATTGATCAAAAGGTATGCAGACAACACAGGCAAGATATGCTTAAACAGCAGTCCACTCAAGCAGCACTTCATGTCACCCTCTCTCCCAGGATCTGTCTTTCAGTCCAGAAGGTGAACTGAAGCTGGGGTCTCGTGGTGGTTCATGTAATGTTCAGATCCATTTCTCACCTCATCAGCACATTTGTCCCTTCACTGCTGAGCTGCAGGCAAAGTGTTTAGGCTTGATCCAACCCCTGCTGACTATCCAAGGCTCCTGCCAGGTAGACAAATCACACTGAGACAGATAATCTGTTTCTTTATGTGTATTGATCAGCACCAGCTTCTAATCAGGAGTAAGATCTCATGTGAAATATTGTTTAATAAACCTTCTGACTATAGACAGTATTACTAATATGAATTAAACTGTATGCTATGATCTTATAGCAACAATGATTATCGTTAACGTATTTCACAAAAAACTATACCAGGGTGTCAAAGTTCAGCTGGACCAGGACTGCCTTTCCTTTGGAGCTGTGGTCCAGCACTGCCAGGTCAGAAAGAAGATTGTCATGACGAATACGGGCGACAGTAGTGCCAGGTAAGATTAGACGCTACCAGCAAACAAATCTCCACACAGACGCACAGTATTTTGTTATTGCAATCAGGTGTCACATTCACAGCATACACATTGTAGCTGCATTTATATCCTCCTATTTGCTTTTTACTTTTCAATCCACCTTCTTACAGGTTTAACTGGAAAACAGAGGATTTTCCTGCAGAGTTGTCCATCGTGCCATTAAAAGGATTTATCTGCCCAGGGATGGAAGTTCCCTTTCAAGTGACGTTTGCCCCTGTGGCGCTGAGTAATGACACAAGATATGAGAACCTGTCCTGCCTCGTGGAGGGTTCCTCCTCACCCATCACCCTCACTGTCACTGGCTCCTGCATCGCCACCTCCACTAGCAAAGAGGTTTGACTGAAGCACCTTTTCAGACAAATACAGTGTTGAGTAATATAGTAAACAAATAAACCAAAACAAAAAAGCAAACATCTGATTGATCATTGGATAGTTACTTGTTAAGAGCTAGTTCAGGTTAACTGAATGCTTTTGAAGAACAGTGACGATGGGATGTGTCATATTTACAGGATGCATGTATGCGATCTGACGTTTAAAAACAAACTGACTTGTCTACGTGTCTAAGTGATATGTGTTATTTGTCTCTCATCTGCTGAGGGAAGATTATATTTTGACATTAGAAGTTTAACCTTCACATATCGTCTGCTCTTTGTAATGTCAGCGCCTTTGTGGTATCTATCACTGAACTGTTGCTGCCCTCTCTCTGTGTGCAGGTGGTGAATTTTGTTTGCCCAGTTCGCGCCTCTCACACTCAGACCCTGTCTGTGCCCAACCCCACAAACCAGTGTTGTAGCATCACACCTGTCATTGAGGGCGAGCACTGGAGTGCTGCACTCTCTATGAACTTCGAGCCACACCAGAACACGCCATTCACGATCACCTACCGACCTATGACCATGACTGCTCCTGGAAAAAAACATCAGGTAGAGGAGCCATGCCATTTTAGTTGAATTGAGTTTAATAGGAAATGCTGTATGTAAATATGATTAATAGATTAAATTGATTTAATCCCTGAAAATTGTATGTTTCTCCTTCCTTTTGCCTCAGGGATCAGTCTTCTTTGCTTTTCCTGATGGGACAGGCATGCTGTACTCGTTGCAGGGAACTGCTGATCCTCCTAAGGCAGAGGACACTATTGTGCATGAGCTGCCAGCGAAAACTAGCCACACATCGCTGCTCCCTGTGTACAACTGGCTCTCTAGGCAACAGCGGTAAAACACTTAAGACCAGATTTACGGTGTGGTTAGAATTACAAACACTGGCGCAGTCAGTTCATTTCAATATGACATGCTGAATCTGTCAATTTAGCACAAGGTCAAGAGATGATATTCAGCTAATTTACTAACAGGACAGGCACAGTTTGTTAATGGCACCACCAAATACTGTTTGTTATTAAGGAAAAATGTTTTTACAGGTTATTAATGTAGTTGCATTGATCAGAACAAACACAAACAATCACTTCAAACTAAAAAACAAATTCAAAACATCAAAATAACACATGGGCTGCTATTAAAACTTCTCGAGGCATGATCCTCATCATCCCTCTGTTCCCTCCGTTCTTCAAGTTTTGTTTCCGCTGATATTGCATGTCTCCTTCAGTCTGGAGGTCCCAGGTGGCTTGGTATAAGTTTTTATCACATCTTTGTCTGGATTTCCAGACACAAGTGCAGAAATGTCTCCCTCTTCTAGCAGGGGCTCCGAAATCTCTGCCGTGCCTTGTCCATGCAGCAATAACTGGCACATTCAAGTGTAAAAAATGAGACATGCTTTTTTTTCTCCTGCTTTAATTTGCATGTTGCCAACGTTATAAATCAGTTATTAAATACTTAGCAGCTAAATATACCACTGTCTTTACCAGCTGGAATTTTTTATTATGTGTATGTTGCCTAAATTGACCCAGAGATAAAAACTGCAGCTTGATTAAGTCAAAGAAGACATTTTAAATTTTCTAGTGCTTTAATAAGTAAAGTTCTCATCTGTGTTCTCAGGTTCCTTGTGCAGCTAGAGATAGTGAAGCCTGATAAACCAGATGCTACAGTGTCCCTCAGGGGCATCAAGTTCATCGATGTCCCCGCCCATGCTAACAGGGACTATGAAATGTCTTTCTTTACATATACAGAGGGACAGTTTAACACCAAGGTTTGATCAAACATTACACGTTTCCAGATCTGAACTGACATTTTTTACCCATCATGACATCTTTTAATCTTTTTCTTCAGGTGACATTCCGTAATGATGAGACAGGTGAGTACTTGTTCTACCTTGTTACCTTCAAAGCCACATCTCCAGGAGTCCTGTCCACCATCGAGCTGGTGACACCAGTTCGCCGGGCGGCCTCAGCCACCGTTCAAGTAGAGAACCCCCTGACCACAGCTTCCTGCCTCACAACCGAGTGTAAATGCCGTGACATCATTGTCCCACCTCAGCACACGGTGCCAGGACAGTCCAAGGTGGATGCTGAATACATTATTCATCATATTTGAAAAACAAACAAAAAAAACACACTGTGTTCCCAAAAACAAACTCTTAATGTCTGCCTTTCCTTTTAGGGTGTTTTGCCTTTTGAGTACAAGCCTCTGCAAGCAGGCGTGTCGACAGCACGGCTAACTTTGTTCAGCAGTGAGCTGGGCCACTTCCACTACGATCTGCTCCTCAGAGCTCTGCCTCCAGCACCAGAGAAAACTGTGCGCTTTAACGCGTTACTGGGTTGCAGCCACTCCGTCACTGTAAAGTTTATGAACTACGCCCGCTTCAAAACCGCGTACTTCTGTAAGGTAAAACAAAAGCAAAACAAAGAAGAAGAAATAGCCCTCTTCTGTGTACACTGTATACATTTATACATTGTATGCGTTCAGCCTTCATCACTTCTTAAGACTTCTTTTAAGCCATCTTTCTATGTGTTCTTTATAATTTGTCAGCACATTTCTTTCAGTGTTTGCATCTTTCTATCAGTTTTAAAGAGGAATTTTCTTGTGTTATCTCTCTCCTTCAGACTGATTACCCAGACTTTATCGTGGACAAGAGTGTGAGTGTAACTCCGGGTTTCCACGCGGGCTCAGAGGCCAGCGTGGATGTCTGTTTTGAGCCTTCTCAGCTGGGGGAAGTGAAAGGCCATCTCAGCCTGTCTTCAGGAGTTGGTGGAGAATACACATTTCCCTTACATGGGTTATGCCTGCCCCCCCAGTGTCAGGGCCCATTCAGCATTAAAGCCGGTGGGAGCATCATCATCCCCTTCAAGAATGTGTTCCTGCAAACCACCGCTTTCTCTTTACTGGTAATGACCAAGTAAAATTTGTGAAAATGGGCACAATAAGAAAACCAGATCAAGCAGTGACGTAAAGCTAAAAATGTCCTGTCAACATAACATAAAGTGATTTCCAACATACTAATTCAAACACATCAAAAACAGTCAATATTATTAAAAACAGAGATGCTTTATTGAGGAGTATTTACACTGGGTTCACTGCAAGACACCATGAAACACATGAAACAGATTGCAGAATTGTGCAACCTGGTCAGTGTTTCAACAGATTTGACTCCTCCTTGTCTTCCATACAACTTTCACTTTAGCATCTTTTCTTTAGCGTTGATAAAATGCTTCAGTTTATATGTGCTTTACTTAATAGTACAGCTATTTGCATTTGATATAACCTGAATTCTGTTTACACCTATAGGTTGACAACCACCATTTTACGGTCAAAGGAGGGGGAAGCATCAAATCCAAAGAGATTCAGAACATCCAGGTGTCCTTTGAGGCTCCTCCAGATGGCTCTCCAGGACCGTGGTTCGGCAGCTTGACCATCTCCACTCAGTGCTCTGAGGGCCACAGGAAGCCCTGCTCATGGGTCTATTACCTGAAGGGCCACCGCCCCGAGTTATTATAGAAATGTGCAAATACAGAAGGACACAGATGCCAACATGAGTGCACTTACAAATTTAGGCCTTGAGTTCCAGATTTTACTATGTTCCGGTTGCATGTGTTGACAAATGATTTGTCTGAACGTTTTATTTTGTTGCCAAAATCCAGAATATCTCCTGTGTATTGTGTAATTCAAGTAATTAGCTGACAAACCTGTCAATAAATACTTAACAACTGACAGAATAAATCCTGCGATGAAAACTTGGAGATGCCTGTTCCTGCACATTTATTACCACGTAGGGCAATCATGAGGTGATTTGAACAGTAGGTGTGCTCCATTGATAGGTCCAGATAGACCACTTGACTTCCTTTTTGTATCACATAACCCATGTGTTAACATTTTAAAGTGACTGAAACTGGCCTGTTTGCTGTTAGACACATGGCGCATTGTGGAGAAAACTATAACTAAACTTCTGTACAGCAGAAACTTTCTTATTATCCAAAGTTAGAGCTTTCACATCACACATGATGAGGAGCTGCAGTGTGTGTTCTCGAGGACAAAAACACTTTGATACACGTTTTGCCACACTTTTCTGGTGGCCCACCCTTACTCTTTTCACAGTGGAAAGAATAAATGTAATTAATTAACCAAAGTGCACATAAGATCTAATTTACAGACTGCTTATTTGCTTATTGATCATGAACAATCAGCCCAGCTGAATTTATTTCAGATAGTTCAAAATGTTCTGCAACTTTACTGATCACAACAACAAAAAACCCCACACAAAACAAAACAAAAACACATCAGTCCTGTATTGCAGTAAGTCACATAGTAGTAAGAAAAGTAGTACACTGACTGAGGGCAATGTCCTGACATCAGTATAACTAATAACTTATTGTGACAATTTCTGATTATCAATAAACATGTGTGTAGTGGGATGTGGTTCGTGGTGCGGCTGTGGTGGAGGCTGATACACCTGAGCTCAATCAGCTCATAACGTCTCCCCTGCATAAAAGAAGAATGAACTGAGTCCTGACATTGTTGTTGGTGTATGAAAACAAGCAACCGGAATAAAAGAGTGTGTGAAGTCTGACTCGTTCCTGGTTGGTGATGGGCTCCGCCAGGGCTGCCCTTTGTCACCGATTCTGTTCATAATTTTTATGGATAGAATTTCTAGGTGTAGCCAAGTGGCGGAAGGCGTTCACCTGGGTGGTCCCAGAATCTCATCTCTGCTTTTCACAGATGATGTGGTTCTGTTGGCTTCATCGGGTGATGGCCGTTGCTGGTACTGACTGCAGCCTCATAACCATCAGACGGCATCTGAGACTTCAAAAACAAAAAAACGTCTTCAAAGGCCTCGTCACCTTGAACACCACAGAACTGACTGTTTGGAATTTGCAAGAGAGCACCAAACATGGGACATTGAAAGGTGGAAAAAAGTTTTATTCTCTGATGAGAACAAATGTAACCATGACAGTCCTCATGGTTCCAAACGTTACTGCCCTGACAAGCAGATCCCACCTGAGATGTTTTCTACACGCCACAGTGGAGGGGGCGCCATAATGGTCTGGGGTGCTTTTTCCTTCAGTGGAACAATGGAGCTTCAGGAGGTGCAGGGGCGTCAAATGGCCGTTGACTATTTCCAGATTTTGCAGAGAGCATCCTTCATGACTGAGGGCCCTCATCTGTGTGGGACTAGGAGAACGCTACAGTACACAATACCTGCAGGACAAGGGACTTCTTCCAGGAGAATAACATCACTCTTTTGGACCATCCTGCGTGTTCCCTTATCTAAATCCAATTGAGAACCTTTGGGGATGGATGGCAAGGGACGTTTGCAAGAATGGACAACAGTGCCAGACAGTAGATGCCCCTCATGCGGTTTCACCATGTTCCCACTCACCTCATGGAAACGCTTGCATCAAACATGCCGCAACGAATTCTTGAAGTGATCAATGATAACGGTGGAGCTACTCATTACTGAGTTCACGTTTGGAACTGATTTCTGTTTTGGGGGGGTTATGGGGGTTTTTCTTGGAAGTGTGATCCTAAACTTTTGATCAGCTGTAAAACAGCCTGTTTCAGTTTAAGCGCTGTTTTCAATAAATTGCATGCTCAAAAAATGTTTTGTCTCACTCCCATTTCTTCTTGTTGCATGTTGAAGCTCTACTTGGAACCTTGTTAAGATCCAACCATGCAAAATATGATTTTAGGCTGTTTTTCAACACTAACCATAAGAACCACAGCCAGGGTGCACCAATAAAAATAAAATAAATTCACAATAAATCCACCACAGTACAGCAAGCTAACTTCTTTATCACACACAATATATCAACTATTTTCATGTAGCATTTGACTAACAGAAACTTAGTATACTTCATTAACAAACACAAAAATCAAAACTTTAAAACACTACAATAAAAACCAAACAGAAACCCAAAACTTAAGCTATGGTGGTGTTTGATAATTTCTCTCTGAAAGTCTCCACTGAAGTAAAAAGTAAAAAAAAAAAATCTTCAAGAAACTGTACAGTCGTCTGGTGCTTTTTCACAGATCCATTTAAGAGAAGATGAACATGAAAGATCATTCCAGAACTTTTCCTCACGACTGTAGATGTGGGCACAGTCCTCTTCTCCACCATTATCAGGTTCAGCCCATCCCCAGTACCTAGTAAGTCAGTAACCATAACATTAGCTTGTTATTATTATTGAGACAAAAATCAGATATTTGGTGTGTGTGTGTGGGAGGGGGGGTTAATATATTAAGATAACTAAGTTTCATATAGTGAAATATAGTGAAATAGGGGGGATTGTTATAGTGATTATTATAGTGATAACAATCCCCCCCCCCCCTTTAGGATATGGTGGTTGCTAAACAGGC
>VOQK01031077.1:0-11414 GCA_015052645.1 Benitochromis conjunctus
TTAAAAGTAGAGATAGTGTCTGTCTCCCGAATCCAAACTGGAAGCTGGTTCCATAGACGAGGGGCCTGAAAACTGAAGGCCCTGCCTCCCATTCTACTTTTAAATATTCTTGGAACAACAAGTAGGCCAGCAGTGTGAGAGCCAAGTGCTCTAATGGGGTGATATGGTACTACAAGGTCATTAAGATAAGATGGGGCCTGATTGTTTAAGACCTTGTATGTGAGGAGCAGGATTTTGAATTCAATTCTGGATTTAACAGGGAGCCAATGAAGGGAAGCTAATATAGGAGAAATCTGCTCTCTCTTTCCAGTCCCTGTCAGGACTCTTGCTGCAGCATTTTGGATTAACTGAAGGCTTTTCAGGGAGTTTTTAGGACATCCTGATAATAATGAATTACAGTAGTCCAGCCTAGAAGTAATACATGCATGAGATGATAACAAGGTAACTCACACTTACCTTTTTAATCTAGCAGGCTAGAGGCCATGAGCTTTTTATTTATTTACATAGATATAAATCTCAGTGTTTACTGTATTCTACTGATTTAACTCACTTTGTATCTCAACCAGGCAGCAAACCAGTATTCAATACATTTTCATGTCAAGAGGCTTGTTTAATACATGCTTGAAAAACCTTGAAAATGGTATTTTACATCAATGCAAATAATTCAGTTTACCACTGTTGCCCTGGCTCAACCCCAGATTCATAACAGGAACACACAAACACACACATGGCATGTGAAGCCTGAGGAAATGCCAAATGCCAAAGTGTGCCATGTCTCAGTACCCAACAGAACATGCTCTAGTCCTTTTAACGCTTGTTGACTCTTACATAAACACTGCGCTTTGACTTTCATATGAGCATTTTACATAAAAGTTGTTGAATTGAATATGAAGAGTGGGACCAGGCTTTGCTGCTTGTCCTGGCAGTGAGCACTGAGGCAAACGCGTGCATACACACAAATCTGGATTCAAAAGCGCAAATGAACTTCAGTTGCAACTGGGAGGCTCAACAATATATAATAAAACAAAACAGGTTGAGCAGCAACATGCACACAGCACTCAGGCAGAACAGTTTTTGGAGGCACAAGTCACCAGACCCACACTGCAAGTCATGTGAACTCAGATGGAACACAAAGTAAAGTCAAATCCCAGAAACGTTATTTCTGGATAAACTTTTTGTGTTATTGTATTGTAACTCATTCACGAGGCAGTAATCCTCCATGATCTCAGAAGGATTCCTTCATTTATTCATAAATGATGAAGCGGTTTCTTATTTATGATGTGGTCACAAAGCTAAGGGAAGGCTATTGGGCCAATGGCTTTATTACTTATGTGTGAGAACTGGAAATCCAGTAAGCACTAACTTTACTGGACATTAACAAAGACAGGGAGGTTCTGTGTGTGTGTGTGTGTGTGTGTGTGTGTTTTCAGCATTGCTTATTCACACAGGAACACAGGGTTTTAAGGGCATGAGTGCCGAAACAATATTTGTATTTTTAATCTTCTGCTTGAGAGACCTGAACGTGGATGCATGCGCAAACCCATGCGCCATGTCTTTTAAGTGAAAAGCACAGATACACTGTTATTTATTGTTCTGTGCCAAAATGTTTTGGTGTTGCTGTGTTTTTTGTTTTTTGTTTTTTTTTTTATATAATTTTCAGAACAAAAGTATAACAGGCACACAAGCCCAACTGTGCGTGATGTTGTGAATACTACCATGCATTACTGCATTATCATAAAACAACAAAAGAAGCAGGTCGTAGTGGTAGAAACAAAAGAACACATTTTTTTTCCCCCCAGCCCACAGGTTTTCATTTAATCCTGCAAATAATACCAAAGCATAGTTAAAACAATAGCTGTTTGGTTTGAGCCCAGAACAATATGATAAAAATATACCAATAAGCCAAAAAAATAAAACCACTGGCAGGGAAGTAAATGACTGATCATGTTGTTTCCCAGCAATATTTGACTGGGAATATGTGAAGGTTTAATTTTAAATCGCTTGTAATAGGAAACGTGGCGGATGACCAAAAACAGCCAGGTAAGGTAGAGCCAGAAAAAAAACTGAGGTTTCAAAAGAAATGATTCTTTCATTTACAGTATATACAGCAGAGTCCGAGCTGTTCCGCAGAACCGAAAAATGAGCGAGACAGAGGGCAGGAAACAGCGCTGAGTGATTTTACTTTGAAATTGGTAGGTGTCCAGCATGTAATCAGCTCCGAACTGTAAGAAACCAATGGGGTGCTGGTATACTCATCTACAGCCTGAAGAAGTCTGCTCAAACGCTGTCTTTGTGTAAAACTTCCAGCCAAATAATCCCATGCAGAAAAAAGTTATACTCGGCTTAAAAACACAACAGCTGGGCTACAGAACAATCCTAGCAGGTAACTCTGGACTGATGATTTATTATAAGACATTAAATATTATTGAAGAGCATAATATTACAAAATGTCTAGCAGCAACCGTATTGGGAGTCTGCTAGTAAATAATTACAGTACATAAGCACTGAGACATACAGCATTCCCTCTAAAACTGAAAGTAACTTCCTTATGTCTACAGGAATTTTCATAAGATTTACTTTATCAATTTAAATATAAATTTTAAACTTACTAATTTACTGCTATCATTGTGTGAATTGAATATGATACATCAACATGGGACTTAAAACCACCTAAATTCAAAGACTTGGAGGTGTGGCCCAATACGTTCAGTCCATGTGACAAAAAAAAAATATTATCTCTATAATCATACGTAATGATTTAGTTATATCATATATAAATAAGTATTTGCTTCATATTTCGAAGCTTTGATGATTTATGTAGTACAGATTTGATAGAAATGGATGCGACATTGTTGTGCTCAGTTTGTTTTAGATCACCCACTGTAGTACAGTCGACCCCCACCTATTCATTGTTCAGTATTCGAGGGTTCACCTATTTGCGGATTTTTCTGTGGATTAACTCCAAACTATTTGTGGAGAATTTCTAAAATAATTACAAGCATTTTGAGGGGGTGTTAAGTAACTAAATATCAGCCATTTGTGGGCAGTTCTGGTCCCTAACTCCTGTGAATACCGGGGGTCGACTGTAGCCCTGACAAAAGAAGCGATCCATTAAAAATATTTACTGACTCATAAAGCTGCAATTTACTTTCCAATTCACAACTCTGATTAGTTAGAAGCCAAATTTCAGCTTTTACTGCTGATGTTTCTCAAATCTTACTCTAGGCTAAAAAATGTTAAAAGAAGTCTTTTTGTATTAGTGTCTCTAATCCATGGAGTTCAGGGTTTTTTCCCTTTAGGCTTCCTTAAATAGAGCTGTGACAGACAGAAATATTCATTTAAATTTTAAATGAAGGCTGTTGTCTGAATTTCTTTTTGTATTTATTCATTCATTCCAATTCAATTTTTGTTAATCACTTGCTAAAATAATGACATTACCAACTTCTAAAAAAGTTACATAGGACTTATGTGGTTATAGCGTTTGCCAAACTGCAAATTACTAAAATCAATATTGTGTTAGATTATAGAATAAATAAATACATTTAAAAAATAAACCCTCAGGAGAAGCTACTTTCAGCAGTTCCCTTGGCACAAGGGTTCACTCCTGCATGTTTGATTTGGCAGAGTTTAAACCGGATGCCCTTCCTGATGCAACTCCAAGAGGATAAACCAGCTATTTCAGGTTTCTGTTTAATCCACTCAGTAGTAGACATCAAGTTCTGGCAAAATGCAACATTTTGTGCAATGCTCATAAATATAACAATTTTGGCACAAATGTAACAAATGTTACTACAGCAGCTTTAGTGTAAAATAATTGTTGGCTCAGGAAAACTTGTCATTTTTATTTTTTACTAATGAGCTTGTTGTCCCCTCCACCTAGGCATGCCATTCTTCAGCTGTCTTTGCCACACAACAGTGGTAAATATATTGCTTTCACTCTCATTCTCTTTAAAAAAAACCCTCAAATGTTTGTTTTCATCTATACATACAACAATTTGCTGGACTCACTTTATCATTCAGAGTCACAATGGGCTGAGGCTTATCTCAACGGATGGTTGGCAAAGTGTGGTGTTATCCTAGACATGTTGTCAGTGCATCACTAACAACCAATTTAGAAGTACAAGTTAAGCTAACATACATTAGGGTGAGAGTAAAAACAACCCGGAGAAAATCACACATGTTGGGCTAATACATATGAGAAAGTACAGACAGAGAGATTAAGCACTGGATGGATAAATATGGGGACATGTATTGGAATGAATGGATTATAGGATAAATCAAGTATATCTATGACCTTTGCAAGAATTGAAACTAAATAATTGGTTTGAGAGAAGCACTGATGAAAAGATACAGTAATAAGATTTACATGGGATTACATACTTTATAATCTGACCTGTGTACTAAAACCCGCCTACATTACCTACTTTACATATGAATAGATCTCCATTTCTACATACATGATGCATTTATGATGCATAAATAAAAATACAATTTTCACAAATTTCTCTGGTTTTCTGGTTGATGCAACATCATACGCATATTTGATATATCTCATTCTGCTTTTCCATTAAATGTAAATCTGAAGGTTTATAGTGGAATTTAAAGTTGTGTTGTGCATGGTCGCTCTGAAAGCGCATCACCTCTAACTTGCTACAAATTTTGTCATTTGCTCGTCATCCAGTAAACAACAACAAGAAAACTGAGAATCACTTGTCTTTGTCCTGCTACTAGCAACAACATTTGAACACTGGAGATACTCTGTAGAAATCCCATGAGTTCCTTCATTATCCTCTTATTACCCTCTAATTTTACACCAAATTATATGTAATTCATATCATCTGTTCGTTTAGCTTTTTGAAGCTAGATATCTTTAATTTCCTCCTTATTTTAGTGCAGCTGGTCTCGGTTGAATGCTAGGATATTTCACCTTAATTTCCAACTGTCTGGCAGTGGAAGCTGCTAGGCTTATATTTAATATAAAACAATGTGCTAAGCAAAAGAATAAACAGGAAAAGAGGAATCTAACTTGTTGGAATCATTAATGGATGGATGAGAGAGCTGACTGACTTCTGTTTAGTCAAATGTGTGCACAATTGTGCTTTGTCTTTGGACTAGGAAGATGCAACCTTCAATGATCAACCAATGAAATAAAAATACCTTTTTATTATTTTACTTTTCCAGTATTTCAGGAACCTTAAACTCGTTTTACATTAGCTTTGACAACAGCCGACAACATAATGGCAGCCTGCAAAATGTTGCATCGTGCTGAAAATTAGAGGAAGGAGCACTGTAAAGTAATTTGTTAAAATGTATTTATCCCCAGAAAAAAAATACAATACTTCTTTTCCAGAAGAAGGCAACTGGACTAAAAGAAGTCCAGTTGGTTTCTTTTTTGTCTGTAGGTTTATGAAAACATTTCACCTGTCATTCAAGAGGCTCCTTTGTTATAAAATTAAAGAAGCCTCTGCGGATGAGAGGCAAAACGTCTTCAAAAACCAAAGAAGGCAGCTGCCTGTTTTTCACACTCTCAAGACTAGTATGACCTGCACAATAGAGTTGTCTATTGTCTATAGTTGTCTGTAGTTATTGTAGATATTGTAATTTAACACACACCAATTAGTTAAACTGCAGGAATATCTTAAAGACATAATAAAGTATAAGAGAAAAAAAAAAAAGTATTTAAAAGTAGAATGGGAGGCAGAGCCTTCAGTTTTCAGGCCCCTCGTCTATGGAACCAGCTTCCAGTTTGGATTCGGGAGACAGACACTATCTCTACTTTTAAGATTAGGCTTCAAACTTTCCTTTTTGCTAAAGCATATAGTTAGGGCTGGATCAGGTGACCCTGAATCCTCTGACCCTGAAGGTCACAAAACTGTTTGACAAGAGGTTGAATACCCAAATATTTTTTTCTAAACCCAAGTGGTCCTGCAGTGACAGACACTGCAAAACTATTAATGTTTCAGTGTCAAAGTTTGACAGTTTAAACTGGCAAACCATGATGTTGACTTCCCCCCCCCCCCATTCAAACAAGGTACCTAATATAACACGGATTATGTGTGCTGTTGGTAGTTGGTATTATACTTATAACATTGTTTCTGACATCAGTTATGCATCTTCCATCTTTCTATCTTTAGAACCTGATTTGCAAAGCATATTTCAGAGCAGTTTGTCGGCTATAAAACTCCTAAAAGACAAGAAAGACTTTTTTTTTTTTCATGTATTACAAATAGATAAGAGATCTTATCTTTTCAGCATTCATGAAAGCACCAAAAAATGATTTCCCATTGCACAGTCTAAAGACCAATCAACAGTTTTTAAAAGACAATTTCACACTTAAATCTCATACATAGAAATTAATTTTACCTCAATCAACCCGCCAATCCACAAAGACTTTAAGATACACATCTCAGGAAGCCCGTTTTTCCCTGGTACTTACTTAATGCCTAATCTCTTTAGAATGCTGTTAAAATCATATAAATGTCAGACTATTTACATTTCCAAACTTTATGGTTTGATGGACTCATCAGGCTTCCATCCATCCATCCATCCATCCTCCTCCGCTTATCCGGGGCCGGGTCGCGGGGGCAGCAGCCCAAGCAGAGAAACCCAGACCTCCCTCTCCCCAGCCACCTCCTCTAGCTCATCCGGGGGAACACCAAGGCGTTCCCAGGCCAGCCGAGAGATATAATCTCTCCAGCGTGTCCTGGGTCTGCCCCGGGGCCTCCTCCCGGTGGGACATGCCCGGAACACCTCACCCAGGAGGCGCCCAGGAGGCGCCCAGGAGGCATCCTTGTCAGATGCCCGAACCACCTCAACTGGCTCCTTTCGATGTGCATCAGGCTTCTGGTGTTATTTAATTTCTTTGAAATGGAGGGATAGAAAACAAACAAACTATAGGAAAGATACATTCTGTTGAGCAAGCAAGAAAAGGGTGATTTATTTATTTTTAATCAAAAATACATGTGAATGCCATTTGACGGAGCCAATACCGTTGGTCCTTTGCTGCTAAGGTTCTCAGCAGGTTGAGGGTCGCAAATGTGATGTAATGTTGTGGGGATGGAGCTGGACTCCCTTAGGGTGGTGTCTGAGAGGTGGATGTTGTCCAAGATAAGGACGATGCTGGATAATACCTCCCACCCACTCCATGATGCGCTGGCTAGTCACAGGAGCACGATCAGTGAGAGACTGAGATTACCCAAAAAGCACCACTGAACGACGCAGGATATCATTCCTGCCCGTGGCCATCTCCCTGTACAACTCCTCCATCTAACACACTGTAAACACTGCAATAGTTACACCATTTTTCACACGCGCTACAGTAAAATAGCAAATGACAATAACATATATTCCACCCCTGTAATATTCTTGTCAATATCCTTTATAATTGAGCGATTTGTATATATTAGTGCTGTTTGTTAAATTTGTAAACTCAGTAACATATTGTATTATTTAAATGCTTTTGTCCCTTACTGTTACTGTCTTGGAGCAACTATAACCCACAAAATTTCCTTAAGGATCAATAAAGTATTCTGATCCTGATTGATTATGATTCAAATTATTGACATTTTTTTATTATCGCATGGACCTTTTGTCTTTTCTATCTCTCCACAATCTACCTTTGCTTGGTTTTCCCCCTCTCTGGGTTCATTTCTAACACACACACACACACACACACACGCACACACGCACGCACACAAACACAGAGGTTGTAACCATTTCTCATTGTTATGCAGATTGTGCTGTCTGTGTGCATGTGTCACTGTGTTACAGTGTGTTTGTGCAAACATTCGGGTGTGTAAGGGGAGTGCTGATAATAGTGGGCGATCATTTGTATTCTAACATGTGGGCAAAGGATCTCTGTGGTCATTGAAATTTCTAAAACATTGTAGTTTATGCTTCTAAAAAAGATGTCTTGATTAGCACTGAGTGAGAACAATGTACCCTGACCTTTCAGCTGCTTGCTTGATAGCACAGACTGACCTTCAAGATAAATGCAAACACAATGTAAGTCTGAGTGGTGGAAACCTAAAAAAATCTTTCAGGAAATAAAAAGAACACAGAAGGCTAAAGTCAATAATCAGCCAATAATCAGTCTACCAATATTTTTTACTTACACACACACACACACAGACATAAATACAAGCAATTCCACAATAAATACTAAAATGAAAAAAAACCCCTAATATTTCTTAAATGAGGGTCCATTAAGACATTTAAATGGTTAATGTTAGAAACCAACACTACACATTTGATAATACTGATTTATTTTCAATCATATAAAATACCAATAAGCAACATCTTCTCTTATTATCATTAGAACTGGAAATGTATTTTTTGCTCTCATATTAAACCTTACTAAACTTTCCCCACCCTTTGAGAAGGTTGCACAGCATGACTATTAATACTGCTTTAACCTCCTAGGACCTGGCGTCCACATATATGGACATCACATTTTGGGTTGTCTAAACCAAAATACAAAATTTTGCTCTACAAGGGCCTGATATCCACTTACGAGGACATTATGCTTCCACTGTTCGATCGAAATTTAAAAAGCATGTCCTCATATGTGGCTCTCATTTTTCTCAGAAACAAAAATCAGGTTAAAATTTTTTTTTTTAAAAATCAGGTAATTCTTTGTTTTTACATTCATCAGGTCCCAATCAGCCCAAATAGCAAAGAGAAATTAAAAATGCATGCCATGAACAGGTTTGGGTCTTAGGAGGAGGTCTTAACAAATGGATGTACTGCTTCATTTCTACATAATCTAATGTAACGGAGCAGATTTTTCATCAGCTTTAGTAACATTAGCATTAGTTTACTCATTTTTAAAAGGCTTTTGTTTACTCTTTAAATAAAGTGTATTAGGCAGAAGTAAATTTCACTATAGTAAAGTTTTTCAGATGTCAAAGTATTTTCTGGAAAACATTACTATAGTAGATTTATTTAGTTGATTCAGCTCTAAAGTACTATCTGTTAATAAAATAAGCGATCATAGATCTTTTGTTCTAAAATGAAAAAGCCACAATGCCAATGGATACCTACAGTAGCTAGTGAGATATATAGTAAGAATGCCTGTGTAGTTTTATATTGTATGCATTGAATTTCTGGTTTTGTAAATACAGTGGATGTATTTGTTTCAACACGGTATCTGTGATTCATTCAGTCATTTACGTATAATATGATCATTATATTGTGACTTTGTAGCTAACTAACCTTAGGAGATATTTTGATGCTTGCAAACATGGATCACAGCGGAACTAAAGCTGGTCGTCTATGAGCACGCGAGTGTATTCGTACACTGAAATAACACATGGACTAAAGCATTCTTTTGATTTTTCATGATTCTGGACAGGTTCATTAATGCTAGAGGGAGTCTACTAATTTGAAAATGTATCTGAAGCGCCATGAATATTTCAGATCCACAGTAGGCCCATGGCGGTGCTGAGTCAGCATCATTTGAAAATCGAATACCTCTGTTTTATGGAAAACATGCTAAGTAGCCACATGAGGATGGATCTCTACTTTGGGATGAGAAAGATTTAAGGCTCACTTCTGGAATTTGAAGTGGAAGAAAAAAACCCTGCAGAATAGATCCAAAACAATGCGAGCACGTTTTTAGTCATGTTGTTGGATAAGGATATTTTAGCACGATCAAAGTTTTCTGTCTTGTTGTCAAGTGAAAACATATATTGAAGTACACTGAAGTGATGATGCGTGAGCCAAAAAGAGTGAGCCAAAAGCAGTAAGTTATTTAAACACATGATTTGTTGTGTTTCAGACCATGGTACCAGTCTAAAGTTATGGTTTCATTTTCTGTCTGTAAATATATTTAAAGAATAGTTATTGGTTAATGTAACCTGTTATGGAGTAGAAAGATAGACCAAAAAACAAAACAAACAAATGAAAAAAAAAAACAATATTTTGACCCTAAATATTATTTGATTCTATTTGGTACTTCACAAAATGTGGTATGCATCAGTAAAGACAACGATGAAAATGCCTTTAAAGTGCAGGACAAGTATTCACACATACACAGATTGTGATGTAAGGAAACAGTCCTTTAAGTACTGTCTCTATATGTCACCCGCCAGCCACACACGTATACACATGGAGAGGATATTAAACTTCACTGATTCTTACCATAACTTCCAATAAAAACTATAACTTGGCTAACCCTGACCTTAAACTAAATCTTAATGTTAAATCTGAATATTTTTTTATGGGGAAATTAAATTATACGGAATTTTTTGAGCCAAAAGTTATTGACAAATCACACAGAGACTGAAGAGATTTATGTCCCATAATATAAGAAATATAAGAGCACACACTGACATTCCCAAGCCTACAAAATGTGTGTATTTTTCACTGTTGAAGTCTTGGATAATTTCACATGGTCTTAGACAAGAGAAGCGAACGTGACCTGGACTACTGTGCACTGTTTGTGTGTGTGCGTGTGTGTGTGTGTGTGTATCAGGTTATATAGAATGATGACCCAAGCTTTGAAGAAACAGTTGGTGCTAGCAGCCAGCTTACACAGATGTATGCACATGCACACATGACTACAGCTCCTGGAATTGATTGCCTGCAGAAATATATCAATACGGTGGTCAGAAAGACTGGTAAAGAAAATACTTTAACAAGTGCTGGGAGCATGGAAAACTGCCCCAGCTGTTCAAAAAAACAAGGATACTGTTCAAGGATGCTCAAATCTCCACAATTTACAAACAAAAAAGGCCATCGTGAAATTTACTTACTTGCTGTTGCTGGTAAATTGTTACTGTAGCCAAAATCTTCAGTCACCTTCAAAAATATCTTTTAGGAGAGATTCTTCCTGAAAGCCAGTGTGGCTTCCAGTCTTTCACACACTGTGGACATGATGGTTATAATAGGACAACTGCATGAAAAGTGCACTGAATAGCATTTTTGATGATTTTATAAATGCTTTGGACACAGTAGTCAGAGCGCTGCTACGTCTGTATGGTTGCCCGGATATCTTTGAATCAACAGACAAATCCAAGCAACTGGTGCTACTAGTTATCAGCAAGCATCAGCCCAGAGACATGGCAACTCAAATTGCTGGACCGCAAATAAAAATCTCTTAAACCCAAGTTTTCTTCACAATAGAATATAGAAAACAAGTCAAATGTTTGAACTAAGACATTTTACTATTTCATAAAAAAAAATTATTAGCTAATTTTCGTTTTAATGGCAGCAAGTTGGGAGAGGGTAACAAAAAGCTGGAAAAAAAATGTTACTAAAAATGAAAACAACAACAGTAACATTTCTCAACTAATTAAGATTAACTGGCAACATATCAGTAACATGATTAGGTATGAAAACATGTGGTACATCACGTAATGAAAAGTATGATAAAGTATGATAATAAAAAAAAAAAAAGACTGTTGAGGTTCTGA
>VOQK01031083.1:0-11431 GCA_015052645.1 Benitochromis conjunctus
GGGACGGTCTAGCCTTCAGATTTGCATCACCAGCTGTCTCGGCTTCATACTCAGCTGTCTGCTCCTTGCTATCTAAAATCTAACAGGACACTGGAGTAAATTCGCTACCATCTCACACTTCTGTTTAATCAGTTTTCTGTTTGACGTTTATTCAGCTGAGAAACCGAGCAGATATTTGAAGTTTACACAGCTACATTCTCGCCTGAAAATATGTTAAAAGTTTATTTTGTGAACCAGAAAATGTAATAAGAGTAATATTAAAACGAAGCAGCTGCCGCCATTGTTGGAAACTGGAATTGGCTGGGTCGCGGTATGAATTCTGGGATACACCCGACATGTGACGTAACCGGTCTACAAATGCGGCCTCCGAAGGATGCAGCGATTTGGAACTTTTGAGAGATCTCGCAAAACTATTGCGGGATCTCGCAAAAGTTCATCTTAATTTTTTTTTCTCCCATGTCCCTTGCGGGGCTCTGTAAATAATAGTGTGTGTGTGAATACAAACTTTTATTTTTACTTTGCTTCCACACTCAAACAGAAGAATTAGTACTCTCAGGGGTTAACCTTTATTTCATAAGATATTTCCATTCTCTACACTGAGGTGTTTTTTCAGGTAAACTTCTCACTGCTGAACACCAGAAAATGTCTATCTGTCTGTCTGTTTTTCCAAAATCATAGCAAAAGTATGTAGACAGGTGGACTTACAGCTAGAGGTTTTTGAAACCCACTTATCAAAGGAGCAGTGTCGCTGATTTCATTTGACTGAATAAAGCATGTGACCGTTGAGTGGAAAATCACTAATGCATTACAATGTAAGACAAAGAGGGCAGTGTTTGTGGAGCTGCAGATTTGGGTTTTATACCCACATAATCTCACTGAGCATGTGACCAATGACAGATTTGTTGCATTCCTGTTTGTTGGGGCATGCAGCACCATTACAAAAACATCCAAACTGATTGGCTTTTGATTTAAGAGCCAAATATTCACTTTTAAAAACAGACTTTTATTGTAGTTGTGAACATCAGTGTTATCGGTAACAATATGAAGATTTGTTTGATATTTGCAATAAATCAATTATCTTTACTAATATGCATGCTTTTGTTGGAAATAGATTAGACATGAGTTTATCTGAGACACTGCTCAGGTCACTAAACATGCTCCTAGATTTCATTTCATGGAAGTTTTATCTGTGTGTTAATTTCTTTACTGCCATCTTGTGGCCTACTACCAGCTGAACCTGTCCTTGCAGTCTGCATCATTGCAGTATTAGAAATTTGTGGTGCAGATCAGGCATCAGCATAGAATAAGTTTGGAGCATATCACTACACTGTAACCAGGATTTAGACTTCAAGCAGTACTAAGTTAAGCTTTAGTGCTGGAGTTTACATTTGACAGATTAGAGTCTCGTGTAATCCTCTATGTCACTGTAACGCTCCCTCAGCAACAACAGAAAATATCTGAGCCCCACTCATACAACAAGTCTGACATATTTTTATTGGTTATTGTCTATAGGTTTTCCTTGTTAGCAGTCTTCCAGCTGGTACTGGCTAGGTCTGCCTAGGAATAGAAATTTCAATTAGTGTGGCAAGTTTGGTTAAGCTGGTGGAAAATATTACTTTAACATTTACCTGATGTGTAACCTAATTATTAGTAGTGATGTCTGTTTGAAGCTGCAGTGCATGTGTCAAAAAATAAACCACATGCTTCAGAAGCACTGTGTCAAGGAACCCCTGTCCCACCACTGGGCTCTATTGTTTTATTTTGTATTCTATTGTTATCGTTGGTAATGTGGTGAATAGCCATGTGTGTGTCTGCACCTCACCTCTGCCCGTACTGTAACCCAGCTGTTATGTGCCATCCCAGTAAGTATAACGTCTAAATAAGGCCATCAAACAGCTCAGCGTCTCTTTATAAACAGTGGCTTATATTATCAGGAAGCACAAAGTAACAGTACTGTTATTCATAGAAACACCAGGACGCGGTGATTAGGGCTGTTCAAACTGTGTGCTGGATGTGAAGGTCCACTGCTTTGGCCCAATTACATGTGCTGAGGAAAAAGGAGAAGTTATGACGCAGAGCTGGTGAGGGCGGAACCACTGACAGACTTATCCCAGCAGGCGTCTACTCGGACTCATTAACGCGAAGCACACTCGGACTCGGAAGCTTTTCTGTGTGGGAAGCAGAAGGATGTCTCCTCAGTCGGTGTTGGTGCCTCTCTTCAAACTGTACTTATGCGGAATTAAAGTTCTTCTCTACCAAATTTTCAACCGCTCTTTCACGCTCCCAGGTCAGCTCCTCTCTCTCTCTCTCTCTCTGTCTGCTCGTTGTCACCACGTGATCCGTGTACGCTCCGTAGTCCGTGAGTAACGGCAGCTTTTTAATAGGCTGCTGGTTCAGTCAGCTGTGCAAACTAGTCACAGGAAATAGAAGAACTCGGTAGTTCTCGTTGTAACACCAGCTACAGGCGATAGTGTGAGAAAGACTCAAAGTGTGATTTAGATGAGATTACTAACCTGAGATTATTCTTAGTGAACTATGGTGAGTGCGTCTCCGTACAGGCACCTGTCCACGATAACCCACTGTGACACTGCCTGCTGTGTCGCTCAGATATCATCACAATAATCCTGTTTACAAAGGAGGCTAATTTAATTTTCAGTATCAATCATTGGTTTTTATTTCTTACACTGATTCATGTTTGTAGCCTTTTTATGATGGTGGATGCTCCGACTGTAAGTGCACCAGCACGTTTCAGTTCACGAGCTCGTTTCTATGCTTTTTCTACTGAAGTGCATGTCCCAGGGACAAGGCTTCATACCTCCAGTCACTGAACTCGCTGTAGTAAAGCTGTGACCCCGCTTTGTCTTTCAAATGCAAAGAACATAATCTAATGTTGTGAATATTAAATCAATATTTTGTTCATCACTCAGACAGGACATTGAGTACTCTCAGGGGTTAAAGTGGAGTTCAGCAGGTAGGGCAGTCAGTTGTCGTACTTTAACATGACAAAAAGGATCCCGGAGAATCGTGCTGTGAGCTCCAGTACACCATTGTGTACCTCTGATTAGCTGCTGTGTGTGACTACTGGTGCAGTTGTTGTTTGTTAGTTTTTAGTATGTAGACAGGTGGACTTACAGCTAGAGTTTTTTGAAACCCACTTATCAAAGGAGCAGTGTCACTTTAATTTGACTGAATAAAGCATGTGACCGTCGAGTGGAAAATCACTAATGCATTACACTGTAAGACAAAGAGGGCAGTGTTTGTGGAGCTGCAGATTTGGGTTTTATACCCACATAATCTCACTGAGCGTGTGACCAATGACAGATTTGTTGCATTCCTGTTTGTTGGGGCATGCAGCAGGTTGGAGGTGATGAATGGCTGCCACCAGACGACAGGTGGACACAATCATTTACCAGCACTGATTATCAATTAAAGTTTTAACAATTAGATTAAGCGACTAGCGCGTGTGGTACCAACTACTGATAACAGCAGCGATGAGTCGGCTAGTCTTTAGTTAACTCGTCATTATCTGTGACTGAAGCGCCACCAAAGTCCACCAGAGCGTATCTTTGCATTTTTACATGCCATGTTTTTTTTTTTTTTTGAGCATTTCAGTTTGCTCTACATCAATATTACCTTTATATCCTAATTTTAGGGACTTTACTTCACAGTAACTAAATAAATTGCTAAAAAGTGCAATAAAACCACAAAGAAACTCATTTTTCTAGATGTAGAAATGTCACAACTGTATCCCTCAAAATTATAAATAAAAAGTTGCACAAAATTCTTTCAAACCACCTAAAGTTTCTTTTTTTTAATGTTTTTATAACTTTGTTTTTGTGACGTGTTCATTTTGTATAAAGTGTTCCTTTGAGAAGTGTGTTTGTATAATTAGCAGGACCTCTGGCAGGCATTTTTACACAGGGCTAAACAACCATTACACAAACTTGAAATCTGGTTCCAAGAATGTGAAAGTAGGTGAAGGGTTTGTTTCTTTTAAGTGTGCGTGAAGTGACCGTGTCACGTCACATGTGCCACTTTGGATTGTGAACAACATTTCACACACATCAAAGGCTTTAGCAGTATTTCAAACTGGTAGCATTCATTCCTTAAGGTTAACGTTAATACACCATTCCTGCAGTTGAATGGTTGTGTGCGATTACTCTGACACAGTCGACACATTTATTTTGTACAGCCAAATATTGGAGAACTGCAGCTCCCTCTGCTTTTCTCAGTCTTGAGTTTCAGAGATACGATGTGGGTGGAACCATAGTGTCTTAAAGCCAGCAGTTATCTGATGTCGTATATGAATTAGAGATGAGTGATTTGTTTAACTGCCCTAAAAGGGCAGCAACATTATCTACTTATTGAAGGTAGGTTTAAAGTGGGCAGACTGTGTGTAAAGGCTAATTTACACTATGGAGGATGTAACACGTCAATAATAAGTGCTTAAAGTTTTTAGTACGTGCTTAGCGCCATCTTGTGTCAGTACAGGATGTGACATCACAGAGTTGGTTGGTTGTTTGTGGTTAATAGACTTTAGTTTTTGTAAGTTAGTGAAAAACCTAATGACTCAGTGGAAAACAGGAACACTAAAACTAAAAAAAATCTGTTCAAAGAGTAACATGGTACTACTCCTGGTTGAGTTGTTCTTTTTCGTCTCATGTGGGTCTATTAGCCGCAGCCAATAACCAACCAACCTGGTGATCTGGTATTCTGTACGAGCACAAGATGGCGCTAAATACGTTGTAAAAATGTGAACTGTTAAACACTTATTTCTTCACAGGCAGTGTTAAAGGTGTGTCAGTGTTTGAGAGGAGCGCTGTGTAGTGTAAATTAGCCTTTATACATGTAGTGTTTCATGTGGCATTGTTATATTAGGGTTACTTGTGCATACTGAAAAGCCAACTTCAGTATCCGTGGTAACCATTATGCAAATTCTGGATATTTAATTGTAATTGCTGATTTGCATGTACATGTTGGAAGGATTCTAACATCCAGTTCTCAAAGCCTGAAAATGTTTTTATCACCAAATCCAATGTTTATGTCACTGTTCTTGTTAGGTTCTCGATAAGAGAAGCCATCCTGATGGACTTTTTACCCAAGGAGCCAATGGAGGGTAAAAGCTCAGGACCTTCGTGCTCAGGCCTCAATCTGGTTGCACACCCACGGGCCAAAAGCAAAGTATGGAAGTACTTTGGCTTTGACACAGATGCAGATGGCTGCATATTACACTGGAAAAGGATATACTGTCGTGTATGTATGAGCCAAATCGCTTACTCTGGGAACACCTCAAACCTGTCATACCACCTTGAAAAGAACCATCCTGTGGAGTTCAGTGAGTTTGTGAAAAGCAACACAGATCAGATGCGTGAAGCTTTCGCCATGGCGTTTTCTAGAATAAAGACCGAGCCGACAATTTCGCAGCAGCAGTCCCAGGAAACATATTTAAGGCACAACGTAGACTCTGAAAATAGACGACACAATGATTTGACAGTAGCTATTATCAACTTCATTTGTGAGGGCTTATATCCTGTATGCACTGTTGAAGAGCCTACTTTCAAGAATTTAATCAGTGTTGTCGACCCTGGATATTCTCCTCCAAGTGACCTCGCAGGCAAAATGGTTCCTCAGATGTACTGCCGTACCCAAAATGTGGTCTTTAACGAGCTTAGTGGAGTTGTGAATTGTGGCATTGCTACAGATCTGTGGCAAAGCCAAACACAAAATCGAACATATATTTCACTTTCTGTGCATTCAATTAATTTCAGCAGTGCAACTGGCTTCTCAGTGACCAACAAATGCCTCAAAACCTTTGAAGTACAAGAGGACAACAGAGCTGAGAATATCACCAGAGCCATGTACGAAGCCTTTGTGAAATGGGGAATAACTCATAAAGTCATCGGGGCTACCACAGATGGATCAGTGGATGTCGTGAAAGCATGCTCCCTCCTGGATCTGTCAGTAGAAATGCCCTGCCTCGGGCACACAATCAGTCATGCAATGGCTGAAGCCTTCCAGCTGCCACGAGTGAATGGCTTTTTGGGAAGCTGCCGCAAACTTGTTGATCATTATAGAGAATCTGCAATGTATACAGCACGAGAAAAACAGAAGCAACGCGGCCTTGCTCAGTGCACACTCATCACAGACCAGGACCAGTCATGGTTCGGTACACTGGCAATGCTACAGAGACTGAAAGAGCAACAGGTTGCTGTAAGTACAGCACTTATAGAGACTTCTAGTAGCCATCCTTTCACCTTTACTGGTTCTGACTGGGCCTTGTTGGAGGGCTTGATTGAAGTCCTCCAGCCCTTTAAAGTTGTGGCAAACATGATCACTTCTTGTAAGTATCCAACCATTAGCATGGTAAGACCTGTCCTTCATATGCTGCTGAACACCACCCTCAAAATGAAGGAAGGGGATCTCAAAGAGATCAGCATGAGCAAAGAGGTCATCTCCAAGGTGTTGTCGAGCACATATTCACAGAATTCACAGTTATCACAAGAGATCGCGACGTTCCTCAACATTGCTACGTTTTTGGATCCTCGCTATAAGAAACTGCCTTTTCTTTCCACCCAGGAACGCGCCAAAGTCGAGAGTATTATTATTGAAGAGGCCAAAGCGATCCTTGAGAAGCAAGTTTCAGAGCGATCATGCCTTGATGATTTCTCTTTGGTGTCCGATGAGCCACCTTGCAAAAAACAGGGACTTCTAAGTGAATCTTCTGCCAGCACTTCAGTTCAAGACAACCCTTTGGCTGCCATATTTTGCCAGTCAGATGCAGATCAGAGCCAGGAGGAGCTACATGCTCAAGTAGTAGAGGAGCTGAGCAACTACAAGTCACAGAGGGTTCTAGGTCTGAATGAAGACCCTCTACTTTGGTGGTCGAACCATGCACCTTTGTTCCCCACGCTTCCTAAGGTGCTCCAGAAGTATTGGTGTGTTCCTGCCACCAGTGTCCCCTGTCATAGGTTGTTCAGCTCAGCAGGTACTTTTCTGTCTGGGAAAAGGAACCGCATACCTTCAGCTCTGGTGGATATGCAGGTTTTCCTGTATGAGAACTCTCGGAACTACTACGAGCCTGAACCCTGTGAGGATGAATTTGAAAATGTTTGGGAAACCAGCTCTACTTTGGGTCAGCACTAAAGTGACTGAGGTTTTAAGGAACTTTACTTTGCTATTTGTGTGTGTGCTTACTTGCCAGAGGTTCTAAAGCCTGAAAGGCCTCTGGTGGCATCTTTAATAACTGTTTCAGCCTTTATTACATATGAAACACATTAGCTTTAAAATTAATCATATAGGCATTTTACTATTCCACAGAAGAGAAGCTCTTCTGAACTGTGAATGCATGTTTAGTTAGCCTGAATGACATTCGAGGGGAAAAGGACATGTATTGTGTAAATACTAGTCCACATGTTGCAGAACTGACTGAGAATAAATGTAAGTAAAGATCTGCTTGTCTGGCTGCTTGATGTCCTCACTTTGTTGTTCGCTATTTGAAAATGCAGTCGTACAAAGGGATTTCATCTGTCCTGCAGCAGTGGAGTTCATAGGTTTCATGTATTCCTGCTGTTTTCCTGGGTTAAAACAAAGCAAATTAACTGGTGTTTATCTCTTAAAGAGCATTACAGGAAAAGTTCTCTGAACATTGACGGCTCTAAGAAATCAACAGTTCATCACTATTTGAAAAGTGTCAGTCACTGGCCCAGGTAACTGGTCATTTCATTTCCCACTGGCAGTCAAGTAGACTGACATATCATTGCATTCATAATTAATTAGCTTCAAATATGTTTGTAAGTCCTATGCAAATACCAGCTGAGCAACTATACAAAAAGTTTCTGACTTACAAAAGTGTGTATAGACTTATCTGCACTCACTGTAGTTGTGTTCTGCTGATTCTTCAAATGCTGTGTTACAGCTGCGTATTTTACAGATGGAAAACGTTTGTCCCAGCGTTGTCATAACAGTCATCATTACTAAACCTCGTCAGAGTTTAAAAAATGGTTAAATGAAAGATTGTGTAATGTTCTGATGTGGTCCCCTCTCTCCTCCTACACAGTCTTACCCAAGCAAACAGGAAGGGTTGCCATGGTGACTGGGGGTACCAGAGGAATTGGTTTTGAAACAGCACGACACCTGGCAAGCCTTGGCATGCATGTTATCATAGGTAGGCTAATGTCTTAAGGTTGCATTGTTTCAGATGTCCCACAGGGTGGTTTTGAAAAATAAGCTTCCTGTGTGAAGTATGAGAAAATGGACCTCAGTGAGCCTTCCCACTCGATCTATAAACCTTTCGTATGTTGTCTATAGGACAAACAGCAGTTGTGTTTAATATGAACTCCTCTGTGATCTGCCCAAGTAACTATAACAAAAGTAATCTTGTGGATTTAACATGTGATAAATGGAGATTTTGTAGGTTTAGTTTTGTGAGACACATTTCCATGTTTTCCTTCACCTTTGTATCAACTGTGGAGAAGACTGCTGCTGTGCACTTGAACTGCATACAATCCATTTATGAAATGATTTGCACAACAGCAGAGCAGAATGCTTTATATCTAAATTTATTATTTAAAACAAAGTGATATTAAATTAATCTACAGTTTATGCAGGACCAATTTAGAAACCTTTAACTTTTCTGTTCTAGCACAACAAGGCTAACTAAAGGTCTGTGGTGTCGATGCGTGCCACCTTAATACTGATTAAAGATGGCCAACAATAAATTGTTTCTGAAAAGACATGTAACATACTGGCACCTGGTCAAAAAACTAACTCTAGAGCAGGGATGTCCCACTCATTTTATTTCAGTCAGTGTAAAGATGTTAAACTACACGTTTAACCCATTTAATATATATATATAACCCATCTAACAGTACGTCTCATTTTTACTACAAGATAAAGAAATGCTGCTGTAGTAATTGAAAGAAATCTGCTGTCACAATTAAATGTGTAAAATTATAGAAAGTTCTGGTGTCTTGTTGTCCAGGAGAGTAATTCACATTCTGTGTTGTAATTATTGTTTATCTGATTACTTTGGTGTACTATGAATGGTCATGGTTCTGCTGTTCATCAGTAGAAAAAGCTGTAAAACCCCTGAAAATACAGTTAAAAGTCCCAAATCTACGACTTCCTTCACATATTCTAAAACCATCCAGTGGGCCGCATTAGTCTTTGGCAGGCCGATTCTGGCCCCCAGGGCTCATGTTTGACAACCCTGCTCTCGATTATTTTTTCCTTACCCCCATCATCCTGTTAATGACGGACTAAAATCAAAGAACTGTACAAGTTCCCATTGATAGATGAGTTGTGATTGGCTGTTTCTCCACTGATTTGGTCATTAGTAACAGTTAGAGCAAAGATTTAAAACTGTCAGTGAGTGTAGGCCGTAGGACTGAGCTGAAGTGGATCAGGTGCTGGATATCTGCCCACCTCTCTTTGATCTTCATCATCTTCAGCTGGGAATGAGAGAGAAGAAGGAGCAGCAGCTGTTAGGACGATTCATGAAGAAGGGAGTGAAGGAACAGGTGAGTCACACCGAGTAACTCATTCCAAAATAAAAGCTCAAATTTCAGATGAAAGTGTCATACCATGGCAGTGCTTTTACTTGTACATCATAAGTAATACATCTATGAAATCATCTGAGCTGTGACACTCAGAAAAAGCTAAATGACATGATTTAAACGCTGAGAGAGCCACTATAGACCCAGACATGAACTCTTAGTGGAGTCTAGCCTAACTGGCAAACACATTTATCCCTACAGATAAACATACACAGAGTATCAGTCGTCCAGGCCTAGAGCAATACATGGAAGTGATGATCAAAAATTTAGGGCTAGGGCTTTTCTGAAAATAAATAACTAGGGTTGTTTTCATTTCCAATGCGTATTTTGCATTGTAAGCATTTTTACTAATGGTTACTAGTATAGAGACACAGCCTTTGGTCTTACATATAGTCCCTGCTGTGTAACGATGGTGGAGCGTATGCAATTTGCCAAGTCAAAGAATGCACGTGGTGTGATGTGCACAGTGACCTCGAGGTCAAAGTCACTGCAGTTGAACAGCAAAAAAAAAAAGGCTGCAAAAGTTCATTTAAAATCACAAACACAAAGTGTTTTTGTGATGCAGTGATGTGATGTGCTCCATGAACACAGACTTATCAGGACTCACTGCTCTTCTTACTACAGCTGAGTTTGTCTTCGTCGACATGACGTCACTGAAATCTGTGCGGCAGTTTGTGCGGTTGTTCAGAGACAGAGGTCTCCCACTCCACATCCTGGTTAATAACGGTAGGCTACACACACACACACACACACGATGATGGTCTCTACAAAGTCACACACTAGTGTACTAAATATGAAACTTCTTCCTGTCACACAGCTGGGACCATGATGGTTCCTGAGAGACAGACAGAGGATGGCTTTGAGTACCACTTGGGGCTTAATTACCTGAGCCACTTCTTGCTGACCAACTTGTTGCTGGATCTGCTGAAGAGGTCAGGAAAGCTAGGCTGCTGCTCTAGAGTCATCAACATGTCCTCTGCTACACACTACGCAGGAGTCGTAGACATGGAGGACTTAAACAGGAGGTGAGGAGATCAGTTCAGTGGGTATGAACCCTCTGAGTCTGATTTTTGACTGATTACATTTTATAATAATCGCACAGTGCAGGCAGGAAATCAGCGACTTCACTGCCATGTTTAAAATGTAATATTGAAGTTTTGGGCAAATCCAGTTTTATTCACATTAGAACACAGAAAACACACATGATGGTTAAACTGAGACATTTTCCTGTTTTTATTCAAAATCTAAAATAAAAACATCAACTCATTCTAAAGCATGATGTCATCAACGTGTTTAAAAAAGTTCAGGGACAACAAAAGGCAGGAAAAATAAGTGGTGCTTTAAAACAATGCATCACATTGTGAACGTTTTGTGATTCTGAAGCACGCCTGTTAGAGCCTCTCTTACTGCTCCTGACAGGAGAAACTAGGCACAGATTTGATACTGTTCAAAGGTTTTATCTTAGTTGAATGACTGTGTGGAGATACGGGGTGATGCATACAAAAGCACACTACAGAAACCAGATTGGTTCAATGTGTGGAACTGTTTAAACTGTTAAATGTAAAACTGGTCAAATAATGTCCAGGAAACAAAGCAACAAGGTTCACGGACAGAGAAGAAGAAGGGGGTGGGGTTATGAGCTGACGTAAGGGCTATATTTAAAAAAAAAACAACATGTGCATAACAATGTTTGGACTGAATATGTGAAATATGGAGAAGTTTAAAAACATGATTAAAGAAACACATGGTTTGACATGTTTTTATGGTTTGACATGTTTCCATGGTTACATTGCATAATCGGGTGAGTTTACTGGGATGATGTAGACAGGACTGAGAGCAGCACTCTCACAGAAACCTCAGGTGATGCTTTCCACAAC
>VOQK01031084.1:0-13917 GCA_015052645.1 Benitochromis conjunctus
AGAGGCAATAATTATTATCATTATTACAATAATGATTCAATGATCAGAATATCCACATTCATAACAAATCCATATACAACTGCAATACACTCTTCAACACCACTCTTCCATTAATATACACAAAATCCCCAAATGTCTGTCCTGTCAAAACAACAATAGAGGAGCTTTCAGGGAGGGTGGGGGCTATGGCTTGTCAAGGGGTAATGGAGATGGGTGATCAGCGGAGGTAACGGATCTAAGGTTAGTAAGAGTATAAGGGGGAGGCACACTTATTTAGTAAGGACCTATACAAAAACGAGCAATGGTAAGTAATGACAGTAAACCTTCATGGAAGAGTTTGCCAGTCTAGCCGCACAAAAAGGCTAGACGGTTCCATGAGAAGCAGAATTTGGGGAACAAAATTTCAAGAAATATATAAGGGTTGTCTGAATAAATATATAGCTCTGAATGACAACCGCTGCAAACATATAAGTGAACGGCAGATACGCAAGAACTCAAAACAGGTTGAGAATTTTTAAAGAAATGCAAATGGAGGTTTCAGGGGGAAAAAAAGGTCTAAGTCTATATATGTACAAACATTGCTTGGTCACCCAAATCTACTTAGAAAAGCTTTTTTAGGTGGTCAGAAAATGAGTGCAAGCTTAGTATTACGTGAGTTACTTCTTGTATGAGAGCTTCAAGAATGCAGCTAGAAGTGACAGACCTTGCTGATATTCTAAGTCTGCACAGAAAGTGCCTCTGATAGCTGTCAGTACATGTAAAAACCTTTCCATGCCTCAATATTGGTAACTTGAGAAGACCTATTCATAGAAAGAGAGAGAGCAACATTAGAGGAAAAAATAGCTGTACACTCTGCATATACAAACAAACTGTATATACACATAGACATACCATATATACACATATATCCAGTATATACACAAAGATTTAGCCAGTACACACACTTATATACAAACACATTCACTCGTTTCAGCAGGACCTCTAACATATCTCTCTCTCGTTTCAGTCAAAAGTGGAAATGGCAGGGATTTCAACTCAGATTGGTGTCAGTGGAGTCCATCCATAGAAAGAAAACGGGGAGTTTTACGGCAATTTGACTGCAGAAAAGTGGCCACACTGAAACCAAGAGTTCATCCTCTGCTTGGTTAAAACTCTACAGACAGATAGTCAAAGTGGAGTACAAAACGATAGCTGTAAGAATGTCCTTATCCAATGACTTTCACATCGTCCGTATATGGAGAGCTCCATGGCGACTGTTGGATGAGAAACATCCATCCACTTTTTTCGCTTTTGAACAATAATAACCAAGAGCAAGGAGGGATCAGGTGTCAGCAACGTGCAAACTGTCGTAAGGGGAGTAGGTGAAACACGAGTTCGTCCCTTTCGCCACAGTCTTTTGGGGCAACTCGTCTTTCCAAAAGATTGTCTTAGTAAGAAACTCGGTTCATATAAAATGGGTTATTTATGAGCTTCCATCAGATAGAGGCATCTATCTATATCAAGAAATAAATATCTCCTCCGGAAGATTTTAAACGAAGAGTTTTTCTTTAATTGTAAGAATAAGCAGTTTCATCATAGAAATATAAATAATAACATTCTGTCCGGCTTTTCAAAGTCTTCACTGAAGCAAGAGTATTGTTTAGAAGCGGTTTTACTTTATGAATTAGGCTGTGCATATTTAGTTTCCTTTAAAATCAAACGCTGAACGAGATTCAAACGGAAGAGCTAAAAACTACGAGGAGAGAAAAAGATCAAGTGTGTCTAGAATGAAGTAAGACTGAAGTGGTTAAATAATGCTTTTCAAAATCCTAGATGCATAAAGGGTGAATAGATGAAGAGGAATCAAGGGGTAATTTGAAAAGACTATAAGAGAGATAGAGAGAGGCAAATAAATGCTATGAAAGCAAATCAGCTTGGACTGAAAATTTTAAGAGAAGTCAAGCACCTTTGAAATACATCTTACCCACCCCTCTCTCTCGCTTTGAGCATCGCGCCTTCCTTGGCTTTTGTGTTCCTCCATTCTGCTGATTGATCAGACTGCATAGCTGTTCTTTGCATTCTCGGCAGGCTGACAACAACAATATCTGTCCAGCCTACCTTTTGTTTATAAGTCAAATGTAGATCCAACCATGAGGCATCAAACATATTTAAAAAAATCCTGTTATCAAATCAGAGAGAGAGGGCCCAAGTAAAGTGAAAACAAAAAACCCCAAAAACCCAGCATTTCCTTACATGGTCCGCTGGGGCTCTGCACCATCCTTTGAGCAAAGAGAATGGGACCAGTGCCCCAAGTTCTCCCTTTGTCAGCCAATCGCGTCACGAGAGAGGGCTCTGGACATTTGGCCATGCCACCCTGCAGACTGCCGATGGTGCATCAGCCAATTAGGTTCCACATTGTCCTCGATGAAGCTTTGAGAGTGGCTGGGGGAGAAAAAAGGGAGACAGAGAGAGAGAAGAAACGGGGGAGGGTGCTTGATCAGGTGCTATTAAAGCATAGCTATTGACCGAGTATCTGCATGGTGGCAGTCTTTCCAAAGCTGGACTCGTCTCTTTTTATTTTCTATAGTTTTTGTGTTCAGCTCTGAGGCAACTGCTTGTTTACCTGAGTCACTGAGGTATTTTCACAGCAATGTTAATTTCTCAATCACGGATCATATCACGTCTCTGAAAAGACACTGATGTTCATAACCTAGCCCGCTTTGAATCCAACATTCACCACACAAGTAAATTCACAAGAAAGAAGTAGCCCTAGATAGACAATCTTTCCCTGCATAAGACTGCTAGCATTATTAACATTTGGTGGTTCAACATTCACTATAATTGTAAGTCTAATCTAAGCTTAACCACTACAGGCCATTTTTGACCTTTGACACGGCAAAAACGAAAATGCTGTGGTCTGTCTAAAGAGAAAAATGGCTGACATAAAGCTGATGTGAAACTCTTCTTTCCAACACTTCTTGGTTCAACCTGCACTTTAAAACAAGCCAAGTTGTTGCAGAGCGACACCAGTGTGTGAGGCTACAAAGACAAAAACAAATTCACATTGAGACAAACCTTACAGCAGACAGTTCATACACAAAATGAAGGAATATGGATACATGTTGCAAACATTTCAAAGATGTGTTTTCAGCATTGGACACATGAGAAATCAAATCATGAGTTCATTTTCAAAGTATATCAAACAAAATTCTAAAATTTGCAAAAAAATGAAATGCTTTACTTTTTTGGTTTGTTTTAATGGAGTTTTTTTTGTTGTTGCTTTTTTTCAACAACAGGTCTCTTTTCATTTAACAAAAGAAACCTCAAGTTAAGCAAACTACACACAGTAAGATAATTTAATATATAAGAATTTATAGAATCAGGGATATCATTTATTTTATTGTGTTAAGCAAGGCTTTATAAGGTGCATTTGGTTGATGACTAGCTAGTCTACTGGCCAAAGGATACTCAATACATCTATCCCAGGCACTTAACGGCAGGCGTAGCCGAACTAGAAACAAAATCGTCTTTGTGTTTAACTGGTAAAAATGGGGTAAAATGTAGTGCATGCCCAAAAGTGAAGTTATAAGGGAACAACTACTAACCTGTTTTTACTATTTATTTGTTTTGGTGAAAATTGCAAGAAAAATATATTAAAAGCTGTGCCTGAAACAAGCGAAGTAATCTTCTAGAAACACACAAAGGGTCAACATAATTTAACTGAAAAAAACAAACAAACACTTCATTCATCCCCGTCTTTCAAAGTATTAAAATTACTAGTGCTAGTTGTAAACTACAGATAGCCTTTGGAGGCAAAAGTGCAATAGTTGATCCATCAATTCTGAGCCTGGGAGCTGCTTTTATTCAATCGGAATAAAATCAGAGATTGGAGGAGTGCAAAAAAACAAAAACAAAACAGATATGGAAACCCCAACACCCCGTTTAAGCATAACACAACATGATGCACAAAGAACAAAGACGGACATATACGGAACATATTGGGAGAAAAAAAAAAGTCCTGTCAAAGACAAACTGCAGGAGAGAGAGAGAGAGAGAGAAAAGACAGTGAGTGAACCATGAAAGAGGCAGTGCTATGGCAGACACAGACAGCTGACTTGGAAAATGGCACCATTTGTTTCTGTTTAGCACCAGTTTATCACAAATCGGTTCTGAGATTGAGAAGAGAAAAATTGCACGAGCTCAGTCCAAAAACAAGACGTCCCTTAGATTGAAAAAAAGAAAGAAGTTCCCAGAAATGTCTCTCATCACTCAAACCGCTATGATGCTTGATCTTGTGTCTTTGAATCTCTGTTTTCGGCCCATATATTGTTTCCCTTACTTGCAAAGTCAACGTGATCGCCATCTGTTAACTGTATTGTAAAACCCTGTTGGAAAAACACTCAAAGGCACTATGAAAGCCAGACCACATTGCCGCATTCCTACTAAAACAAACTGTAGCCTGGCGTGTTCAGGATATATTAATGCATCTACATCCATGGGAGTCAAGGGTTACTGTAAGCTAGCTTCTAGCACTTCTTTGCTAATGGCTACTATGAAGTCTTTGGGGTGCAAGACATTCTATAGTTCTTGATCCTTACATGTTTGTTTCTAGTGGAATCAAAGACAGGCGATGAGTGCACGGAGCACATATTCACATATGTTGGTATGCATGTTAATGCTCTCTGTTTGACAGATTCAAAGTACGTGATAAGGTATCATTGTCTTGTCCTGCAAGACCGATACTATCTGAAGCTCCATGTGAGCATCAAGAGAACAAATGTCCATTGAAGAGCCCTTTGTGTTGTGTGTTAATGTGTTAAGCACTGTACAGTAGCTGTATGATTACTACTCGTCTCCTGCTCGCTTTTCTTCTCTCTCTTGCCTGGGCAATAAGAACATTAAAGGTGATTTCTTTTTAAAGAACTGTCTTGCTAAATGGGGAAAAGACAGGGGTGGTGTTTTCCTTTGGGTCATCTCTCTCTGATTTGGCTCAGTGCTGTGTTTGACCTACTCCCCCTTCTTCTGCTATGCCTGTAGTTGCTGCTGCTGTAGTTCCAGTTGTCATTGCGGAAGATGTTTGGCTGCCACGGAGCTCTCCATTCTGACTAGGATGTTGATGAGGAGCGGGTAGAGAGGGAGGATCTATGGTTTGAGGGAGGACTCCATTGTGGGGCGAGCTGACAGAGGAAATGCCAGAGGAAGAGACTCTGAGGCCTTGATCGTTGGTTACTGCTCCACCTCCTCCACCTCCCCCTCCACCTTCAGTTTTCACACCGGGGTCTGCAGAACCCAGGGAGGAAAGCTGGTCCTCCTAGCGAGATAGAGAGAGAAGGGAGGGGAAAGAGGAGTGGGAGCAGGGAGAAATGGTCGTAGGAGAGAGGCCATTCAATGAAAGATGGGAGGGATGTGAGGAGTTGCAATAGGAGATGTCCAATCAAGGCAGACATGTAAAGGGAAAAAATACATGTTGAAGAGGTGTGAGAGGGTGGGAGAAAGGAAGACCAGTGAGATAAGGATGGAAAGAGGATAAAAGAGAAAAATCACCAGGGAAGGATATGATTTGAAGGGAAGAACATCAACAGCGAAAAACAGAAATAACCAGATGGAATGCATACATGTAAAAGCAATGGTCAAAGCAAAGCGAATAACAGACATGTGACAAGGGATTGGAAGAACCACACATAAAGGAGAGACACAGAGAGAGGAGAGAAAGAGCCCAATGAGTTACGAGGTTGATGCGTGACGCACACCAATAGAAATGGTAGCACAAGAAAAGGGACACAGGCAAAGAGGAGATGAAGGGGAATTAAAAATCGTGAGGTCAAAGGATCCTGATCCTCTTGGCATGAGTAGGTGTTTGTCAGGTGTCAGGCAAAGTCAAGAAGTCAAGTGAGTCACCTTTTGACAATGAGTACAAATAATGCTCAATAACCACTAATTTTCAAAGTAAAAGCGCGTGCTTGAGCAGCTGAAAATATTTTAAATTACAGACTAAAAAAAGAGCGCTGGTCTTATGGCTTGAAAGTAATCTTAACAGCGCTGGCTGTAGCATAACATGTTATGAAAAACATGCAAAACTGTCAAGACACATAGAGGTCAGCAGCAACTTTAAAAAGCAAGTCTTAAACAGTCTGACATGAAATCCAAACCTCTGTCAAATTCACCAACCAAAACATCCAACCCAAAGCCACTGATCACTGCAACGGGCTGTTGCAGGGATGTTCCTCCCGGGTTGGAGCTTTTGATTAGACGCTCAAAGTTTGGTTTTACTTTTGTTTACTTACATTAGAGTGAAATAACAGCAATGCAATACTAGAGTTTTTATTCGTTTTTATCAAGGTCTGTTTGCAAGCCTTCACTTCCAGTCTTGTTCACTGATGTCTAAGAGCAGTGGGAAGAGAAAACAATTGGGTTATTATGCCAATAGACAACTATGATGACTCTATTCATAATGCTGCTTAATGTAACAAAGCACGACTTCAAGATGATTTGAATACAGAAGCATTTCGAAAGCTGGAATTCACAGTTTCACCATCAGACCTGGGTAGAAACCTCTTGAAATAATTGCACTTGATTTATGGTGCCTGACACATTTGCTGTGTGGTGTCTAGACATAATTACACAGATTCAGTGACAGTGTAGGACGAGTGCAGCAAGCATCTAAAGGAGCTCGAAGATCTGTGCAGTAATTTAACTTTATATCAAACAGGAAAATGTTCACATATTATACGTGTGACAGTAAAAACCACTTTAATGCTCACATTCAAGAAGTATGAAACACTGTAATGTGAATGGGATGAAGTGCTGTAGAGGGGGGTAGACAGGAAGGAGGAGAGATAGTTTGGTCTGCATCCAGCAGAGAAAATGAATCAAAAGCATCAAAAGCAAATTATCTTTGCTTAAACTGTGTCTGATGGGTGTGGCCGCTGTGAGGTGTTTCCATTTCAGTTAAAAAGAGTGAAAAGAAGAAATAAAAAAAAAAAAAATTACCCCAGAATTTGATGTGAATTGGCAGGCCTTTTCTCTTCTCAATCAGAACCAAAATGAATGCAAACACTTTCAGTTGCTAACTGGTGCTATGAACAGCTAGGATCTACTATGGTTACAGACAGTTACAGGATGCCAGTAACATGACTCCACTGTAGCACTTGTTTTATTACTCTCCAACACAACCAACAGTGTTGTTTAATATCCATGTGTAGTCCAGTACACATGCCTATTAAACTCGGAAATCAAGCAGCTGAACAAAGACATGGCAAAATGTTTACTGACATCCTTTTTAACTTACCAAGCTCGCTTCACTCTTTGTGGGCTGTAGTGTTTGATTACGTGGTGCGTTCAATTACAGCTTGGTGTGAGTGTGTGTTTTTGTATGCTAATGAAAACTGCAGTATTGGAGACAGAAACACAAAACACTTAGTGAAAATGTTAAGTGTACTGTAAATGACGCAGAAAATAAATGATCACACACACACGCTCGCTCGCTCGCACGCACGCACGCTCGCACGCACGCACGCACGCACACACTCTTACCCATCTCCTCCAATCTCCAATCACTCCAATTTGGAACGTGAATGTCTAGAGCAAACTGTGAAATCTTTCTCACCTTCACATTTCAGACTAAATACCTGCTGTAAGTGCTCGTTTTATCACTCTATATATGGGTAAAAAAAAAAACGTAAAACAAACTGCAAGACTTGAAAAGCCTGGCTTGGTGGGTGATGAGCTTCCGCTTTGATAAAAAGTACAAAAAAGAAAACAGCAAAAAAAGCAAGAACACGGTATGCATGTCGCACATAAAAGGACGCACAATAACAGCTGACCTACGCCACCATTCGAACAAACAATACACCCAGGTGCCAAACACATACACAAACACATACATATCAGGAAAAACACAGATTCACTGACAGACACAGAACACAAACATGTGCACAATAATCAGTGTTCTTCAGGGAAGGACTGGGTCAGATACGGAGATTTCACATAAATGGTGTCGTTTGTCAGAGGGCGTGCCAGGACGGATGGAAATCTGAATGGAAAATTTGAAGTGTTTAGGAAAGCATGGTGCTAAAAATATGGCCCGTTTAAAAAAAAAAAGAAAGAGAATAACATTAATATTTCACATACTTTCAGACTGATTTATAAGCAAGAACGATAAAGCCTTGAGAAGCCAAGTTTTCAGTCTGCTTTTGTAAGCTGCAAACAGCTCCAAACACTAACATTTAATATTTAGTTTCTTGCTCACAAATCTAATGTCTGGGACACTTTATTGCATGTATTCGCTTTTATTTATTGCAGCTGCTTCTAAGATTTCTTTGCATTCAAATTTGTTCTAAAGATAGTTTTAGATGTCTGTTAGTCAACTCCTGTTGACTAACAGACATCATCAAAAGAACGTTAAAAAGATATGAAACATAGAAGATGCGTTTTGTAAGAAGCATATAATTATAAAAATACTTCTTTAAAATTGACTTTAGTTTAATTAAAGCCATGAAAAATAACCGTTATATGTAATGAAAAGTGGAGTTTTCCAAATGCCAACATATTAAAAGGAGCAGAGTGTAAGAATCAATGATCTCCATTGACTGTCGAATTTCTCTGCATTTCGGCAGCTGACTCAACGCAAAGAAAAAAGTTCTATGACTTGAAATTAATTTGTGCATAATGATGTTGGCATATATGTCTGTGGATTGCTGGTTGTGACTGAATCTTATGTGTGAACAAGCGATGACATTTTCATCTGCAGAGAGCAACAACAGTCACACACAGAGAATTTGAAATGACATTTAAAAAAAACCTACGGTGATATTTCTTTAGATTTTTGTCAGGGGGTGTCGAATGCTCGTTTGTCAACATAAAGAGAAAAAGCAGTCTCAGTTCTGTCTCATCTAATTCAAGTAAACATCCAGGAGGTCTATCACAGAATATTTCCAAGTTAGCAGTGGATAAAAGGAGACACGTTAGTGTGTTGGAAGGGTGACAATAAAACGCACAGCGGGTTACCGCCTCATTCAGCCTGACAAAACAAAGAAAATGACATTTTTATGTGTGTGTGTGTTGTGGAAGAGAAGCTCACTTCACACAATGCCAATCATGGCACTGTGTAAAAATGACACATTTTTGTCATCTGTCAGAGTAAAGAGAATTTAAAGCTGCAGCTGTGCATGTAAAAACACATACAAATAAAATACATCTTTCAGCATAAATCAGTAGCAGGAGAGGTTTGTCTTCAGGGCTTCCTGCCAGAAAGGCTTCTGACAGAAATATTTCATTTCCTTTATGTTATTCTCAGTTTTCTCTTGCAGGTTGGTTAGGTTTGAGGAGCAAAACTAGTAGGTGAGGTTGATTTACATTTTATTCCAAGTGAAGATTATGGCTTGAATTAATACGTAAACCATGTGTCAGAAGAAAGTTCTGAAGGTAATGAAACGAATGCAATGAAAATGTCCTGTTCTGCTAGCTTCTGAATGTCAAGATCTCTGCCTGGCTTTGTTTGCTAACTAATGACATGTTAGCAGTGTTGTAGGTAATAAATAGACCGACCCTACTGTAGGTGCCTCGAGTGTAAGTGTAGTTTTGGGTTAAATCCCTGTATACTGTGAAAATTTAATAGCAGTAAAATACAGCAAAATAAAGCTAATGAAGGAATATAGTCAGCACTGGTTTCTCATTAGAAAGCATTGTGAAAACCTGCTTCTCAACTCATAACAGGATGAAATGTTAACAAGGTATGATGGTATGCAAAAAAAAGAGTTTTTAAACTGCAGTTTAAAGCTGGTCACTGCAACAAAAATCCCCCACAGCATTTTTCACAGGAATGAGTTATAGTTCAAATTTCTGCACTTCTTCATCACTCATCTGAAAGCTGAGTTTGTTTTTAGATGTTTACACTTGGCTTTGTTCTCACTGGACTTTGCCTCTGTTTGTGTTTTCTTCATATTAATATTGCTACAAAAGTCTTGAGCTTAGTGGAAAACTATCAGTCATGGACTGGACTCCCCAGAGCCTGAACCTCAAAATGATCGAAGCAGTGTGGAAGCAGAGAACAGAAGAAAAGGCAGCCAACATCCAAAGCAGGCCTGTGAATGTCCTTCAAGAAGCCTGGAGAACTATTCCTGCAGACTATAAAGAAATGACAAGAAAGCTGCCTCAGAGCATTCAGGCTGTGTTGAAGAATAAAGGTGGCCATATTGTTATTTTTGCCTTACATATTGCATTTCCATGTATCTTTGTATGTTTCAATATATCACTGCGTGTGCGGGTCCTTTATCACACTGCATCCTGTTCCTGTTTTCATAACATCATTTAAAGAAATCCAAGGTGGCTCACGATCCTGTACCATAAATACATAAGTAAATACTCCACTTAAGAATTACGAAGCCTTTATTTGCCCCAAAGAAAACATTTGCTAACGAATGCCTAAATAAGATTAGAGAAGTTATTAGGGAATACCATGTCATTTCCGTGATTACATACACTTACAAAAATCACAAAAGCAGTATAAATATGTGGATATTAAAACGTGAGCATTAAAATATATTAAAAACTTTTTGTTGTTGGCCTAAAAACAAAACTTTATCCCTGCAGCACAGAACGTGAGGCTGCACAGACTTCACCATTGTCACTGGAGATTTCATATTACTCATACTTTACTCGTACTTTAACCTAAAGGATAACACATGCTTATGAAATGGACGCAGTGCAGCTTTGCAAAAATAGCCAATTCAAAATGAATAGTCATTAAGTTATGAATCAATTTAATGTTCAAACTGAATCCCTCACAACTGGACTCGTTGTAAAATCAAACTGATTTCTGTTTCACCAGCTTTTGAACAGAAACAATAACATGTAAGCTTTTAGCTGGAACTGGTTTTCTTGGGTGTTTTACTTAACTTTTAAAAACCTGTTGGATAAAGTCAGGAATGATCGTGACTCCAAGGGCTTCAACTTTGAGTTACTGCTTAGAAGACGGTAAAGAACACAGTTCTCCTCATGAAACATCACCTTCAAGTGTAACTGGACTAAGACGTTAAGTTAGCCGACCATTAGCGAGCTACTCTGGCTGATGACTGGAACAGCTAATTCACACAGTGGCAGACCTGAAATGCCTCAGTTTGTCTTATTAATAAAACATATCCTCTTTTTTTAAAGCATGCCCTCTGCTAAGAATGGGGGTGTTTCTATCAATTTTTTACTGACCCACATTTAGGACACATTATCATGGGGCATAATGTTGACAGGTCAGCCTGGTACTGTGTGCAGTTACTGATACTGCAGTACATGATTCATGTGTGCAGTGGAGTGCAGTTATAATTTAGATGAACACCACTAACTGCCAAGTTGTTTAGCTCTCTTTTAAAAATTTGACATCATTTTGTTGTCACCCTAACACACAGGTGTGCCCCTACGAAACATCAGTCATCTCTGTCCGGACATTCTGTGACAGTCCTCCTTTTTATGAGAAGATATATGGGAGAGCAAAGTGGGCCTGTCAGTGTGTCGGCCTGCAGTGAGTTCACAGGATGCTGTATAAGGACAGGGACGCACATAGAGAACAGTAGAAGTGGAAAAGAGGCAGCAGTTATGGATGGAGAGTGAGAGTTTGCCGGCTTGTTTATTACCTGGGTATTCGGGGTGGGACAGGCGCAAGACGGGGCTGCACTAGGATGGACTGACGCCTCCCCTAAGAGAAATCACCGTATCTCATCAACATAGGAGGAGAGGAGAGGAGAGGAGAGGAAACGAGAGGAGAGGAGATGAGAGGAAAAAGGAAAGCAGAAGAGGACTAAAAGCAGGAGGCAGGAAGAGAAAACTGATAGAAAAATAAATAAAATGAGGGACGACTTGTGCGCAAATGGGGAGGGTCCAGAAGGGCAGTGAGGGTAGAGGAAATCAACAGCCACCCAAACAATACATACAAGGTGCACAACACAACATGAACAGAAAACAAGAACATAAATATACATATAAAATGCTTCCTAAGGCACATTTATGTATATGATGGCAACCAGAGACACACAGCAGTGTCAGACACGCAACAGCCTGAAAGCATTGGAGCAGCATGCCATGCCGTGTATCATTAACAGACATCATGCTTGTAGGACAAGAAAGAGAAAGGCATTAAATTGTGCTCTCCAAACGCCATCTGCATCTGAAAGCAGCCGAATGTTTCACGTTCCCTGGTTAAGAAAGGTAAGAAGACAGCATAAAGAACATGCTTATATCAAACATGCAGGTATCAACGTTATGAAATATATACACACTTCGAAAACCCGGAAAAACCCACTTACATCAACAGCATATGCAAAAAGACACAGAAACAACAGAGAATAAACTTTTGTTTAACAAGTTTACTCTAACACACACGCACGCACGCACCTCACTGAAACTCAGAGTTGCAAGAAATGAGCACAGGCAAAGGAACTAAATCTTAAATGAAGAAGACACTGATGTGATTAATGTAACTACAACCTCAGGAAGTATTTTTCTCTTTGAATGCAAATAAGTGATAACTGATCAAAAGAAAGGTTTAGAAAATTCTGAAAAATCTACAAATGATCAGACCTACACTGTCAAAGATAAACTATGAATTGTTATAAGGTTATACTATTGCAGTGAAATTTACAGGCTTCTGCTGCATCTTCATGCCTGTAAAGCCCACAAACATCTGTATTGCCTGGGTGTGGCTTTCCCGGGTGGAGGGAGTTATGGCAGGGACACAGGTTTAGTAAATATACTCTGTAACTGTATATGAACTGAAAGCTTTTGTGCAAGTCATACAATAATACTATTTTCAAGTTCCGAAAACGTGATTTCCCTTCACATGTTTCGCAGTGTTTCAGTTCCCTGTCTACAGTTCCCTGTCTACAGTTCCCTAACGGAGGTGAACTTAAAACAAGAGCTGCGTGAGACTCTGTTAGCTCCATTACCTCACAGCTCAATCATCTGCTCTTTATTGTTTCAGGGCAGCGTTGTGTCCCAATGCATGTTTATGGAGCAGATTTACCCACAAATAAAAACATTATAACTGACTCAATGTTCAATTTCATTATGAATTAAGTTGATTTTTGTTTACATAAAAAGTTAACATAAAATATGTGTTAAATCTAAGATTTTTAAAAATGTACTTTCTAACCCTTTTTTGAGAGAGGAAACTCTCGCTCGTTTAAATCTAATCTTCTTGGAGTGTTTTTTTCCTTTTCTTTTGTAGGCATTAGGACACTCTTGTGGAAAGGATTATGGCATCCTGCACCTGTGATATTATGTGAGGTCTAATTAAGTGTGGAGTGTTGTTTTGGAAGATGGTAGCAGTGGCCTGAGGAAACAGCGGCACCATGGCTCATCCCCCTTCTCACTCCCTATTAATTTACTCTCCCACCCCACACTCTCAGCTGCTGTGTGTGCACCACACATTAAAAGTGAAAGTTATCACACTGGACTGAACTGTCTGCTCATCTTAAATGCTGAGGTGACAAGCACGAGCGCCTAAAGCTGAAATATAAAACTAAATACTAACTTCTGACAAAACAGCCTAACAAAATGCTCACTCACAGAAATGGCTGTTTTAGCTTCGAGCGGTGCTAGCTGCTTGCACATTAAAGGAGCATTGCAGCATGAAAGTATCTTCCTCATCACATCACATTTTCCCAGGTCTCGGCCACTGCCACGTATAACACATTAACCTAAACTGGTGGATTATAATCTTTGAAATGACAAAGACAATAGAAACCTGAAAAATGTATTTCATATTCATCAGATTCAACTTTCCTCATCTTTCATTTACATAACATAACACGATGAAGAAAGAAATCATCACTCCATTCTAGCTTTATTATTGTAATCATCACTGATATGCTGACATTAGCTTGTAGCTGAAAGCATCAATTCAAATCAATTCAATTCAATTTTATTTATACAGCACCAAATCACAACAAC